>MUZH01004033.1:0-37509 GCA_003012965.1 Juglanconis oblonga | reverse complement strand
CGCCCTGCCCGCCCAGCTGTCCTACCCTACCTAGGTACCTTCCACACGGTTCTCTCGCTTCCTCTCCCCCGCTGACAGCGTGACAGCCCGTCACTGCCCGGAAGCGAACCTTGGAAGTCTTGACGACATTGACCCGTCCTGCGGGGTTGTGCGCCATGCACCCTGACAGGGTGATACGATGATTCGCCACGCCCGCCCCCCGTTGCCCCCCAGTCACAACCACCGACGGGCCAGACTTGGGTAGCTTCGACTCTCAAACAAATACTCCCCGGCTACTCCCTGGCTTTATATACCCGTAAGCTCCCCCTCCTCTTCTTGGCTGTCTCGTTGCACGAAATGAACTCCTCCATCCTCCGCAGACAGTCCTGCCAACGTATCCTTCGTGCCTCGTCTCCATTCAGCCCTCGAAACATCACCAATCATCGTGCTGCTTTTTTTTCTTCGTCTTCGACTCTTCAACTGTCCAAAACCGCCATCATGGGTAGCGTCGACAAATGCCCGCTGCACAGCAACGTCGCCGGTGGCGGCACCCGCAACAGAGACTGGTGGCCCAACCAGCTCAAGCTCGATGTCCTCCGCCTGAACGGCCCCGAGTCCAGTCCCATGGACAAGGGCTTCGACTACGCCGAGGCCTTCAAGCAGCTCGATTATTCTGCCCTCAAGAAGGACCTGACCGACCTGATGACCGACTCCAAGGACTGGTGGCCCGCTGACTTTGGTCACTACGGTGGTCTGTTCATCCGGATGGCCTGGCACTCTGCCGGTACCTACCGTGTCTTTGATGGTCGTGGCGGCGGTGGTGCTGGCCAGCAGCGCTTCGAGCCCCTCAACAGCTGGCCCGACAACGGCAACCTCGACAAGGCCCGTCGTCTGCTGTGGCCCATCAAACAAAAGTACGGAAACAAGATCTCTTGGTCCGACCTGTTGTTGCTTACCGGCAACGTCGCCATGGAGTCCATGGGCTTCAAGACCTTTGGCTTCGGCGCTGGCCGTCCCGACTCTTGGCAGGCCGACGAGTCCGTCTACTGGGGAAGTGAGAAGACCATGTTCCCCGAGGGCACCGAGACCCGTTACTCCAAGGGTGTGAAGGAGTTCCAGTCGAAGGGCACCCTGGACGGTCCTTTCGAGAAGGACACCGACATTCACAACCGGGAGCTGGAGGAGCCTATGGGTGCCTCCCACATGGGTCTCATCTATGTCAACCCGACAGGTCCTGACGGCATCCCTGACCCGGTGGCTGCTGCCAGGGACATTCGTACCACGTTCGCTCGCATGGGCATGAACGACGAGGAGACCGCTGCGCTCATCGTCGGTGGTCATGCCTTTGGCAAGACTCACGGTGCTGCTCCCGACAGCAACTGTGGCCCAGCACCTGCTGCGGCCAGCATCGAGCACCAGGGCTTCGGCTGGGTGAGCAAGCACGGCTCCGGCAAGGCAGGTGATGCCATCACATCTGGTTTGGAGGTTGTGTGGACCACCACCCCAACCAAGTGGGGCAACGGCTTCCTGGAGTCCCTGTACAACAACGAGTGGGAGCTGGAGAAAAGTCCCGGTGGCGCCCCGCAGTTCGTGGCCAAGAACGCCGAGGCCAATATTCCCGATCCCTTTGATCCCAACAAGAAGCGCAAGCCCACCATGTTGACAACCGACCTGTCGATGCGCTTCGACCCGGCATATGAGAAGATCACTCGCCACTGGCTCGATCACTTCGAGGAGCTTGAGGACGCCTTTGCTCGTGCCTGGTTCAAGCTCCTCCACCGTGACATGGGCCCTGTCACTCGCTATCTTGGTCCTGAGGTGCCTAAGGAGCAGTTGATCTGGCAGGATCCCACCCCCAAGGCCGATCACCCTCTCATTGATGACAAGGACGTGGCTAGCCTCAAGCAGGCGGTGCTGTCGGCTGGCGTTGACCCATCCCGCCTCATTGCCACTGCCTGGGGCTCTGCCTCATCTTTCCGACAGACCGACAAGCGTGGTGGCGCCAACGGTGCTCGCATTCGCCTCGAGCCAATGAACAAGTGGGCTTCAAACAATCCCTCGCAGCTGCCGAGTATCCTCAAGGCTCTCGAGGGCGTGCAGCAGAAGTTCAACAGCTCCGCATCTGGTGGCAAGAAGGTGTCGCTAGCCGACTTGATCGTCCTGGCCGGAACTGCTGCTGTTGAGAAGGGTGCCAGGGATGCCGGCCACGACATTACCCTACCTTTCACCGCCGGTCGCACGGATGCGTCGCAGGAGCAGACCGAGGTTAGCTCCATCGCCTACCTCGAACCCAAGGCTGATGGCTTCCGCAACTTCGGCAAGGGTAATGCCCGCGTCCGCACTGAGGAGTTCCTCGTCGACAAGGCCCACACCTTGAGCCTGACGCCTCCGGAGCTGACCGTCCTAGTTGGTGGTCTGCGTGCCCTGAACGCCAACTATGATGGTTCGGCACACGGCGTCTTCACCAAGCGCCCCGGTCAATTGACCAACGACTTCTTCGTCAATCTGCTGGATATGAACACTACATGGACTGCAGTCGACAGCAGCGGTGAGCTGTACAACGGTGTGGACTACAAGACGGGCGCGCAGAAGTGGACTGCCACCCGCGCCGACTTGGTGTTTGGTTCTCAGTCGGAGTTGAGGGCCATTGCTGAGGTGTACGGCCAGGCTGACGGTGAGACCAAGTTCGTGAAGGACTTTGTTGCTGCTTGGGACAAGGTCATGAACCTGGATCGGTTTGACGTCAAAAAGGGTAACAACAGGCTGAGTGGTACTTATCGGTTGTAAAAGACTTGCTTCTGGAAGTCCAAGGTTACCACATCTCCTATTAGCATGACTGCTTTTGTGCAGACAAATTGCTTTCATTACCAATGCCTGATGCGTTTTGTTTTTGGTAGCTGTATTTAGGTAGACTGCAAACAAAAACAAACTCACAAATAGCCTGTTCTTGGATGACACTGCTGTGCGATCATGTGCATCTGTCTGGCTGAGGGTGAGGGTCTTGTGACAAGAACCCTATCTGACTGATTGACTGCCTGCCTGCCAGCCAGTGTTATCGGGCCAGCCAATAGTAGTAAAATTGATGATGAAGGGAAACAAAAACTCTCTGTCCGGGTCTGTCCAGATTTCTCTATTATACCCCGCCGTCCCTCTATCGCTCTTTC
Source organism: Juglanconis oblonga (assembly GCA_003012965.1). NCBI lineage: Eukaryota > Fungi > Ascomycota > Sordariomycetes > Diaporthales > Juglanconidaceae > Juglanconis > Juglanconis oblonga. The sequence goes on along the minus strand of MUZH01004033.1, from coordinate 34,366 downwards.
CAGCACTACACCAGCCTGCCTGAGTAGTAAGTGTGAGTTGTAAGCATAGGCTTTCTGGGGAGTTGCGCAGTAATGTTGTAGCTTCGGGAAGATGTACAGCACATATCTGTACACGTCTGGGAGAGAGGCTTTAAGGACTGTTCTGTTCGCTGGAAAGGATCTATTTGGCACGCTTGGTGGGTGGAGTCTACTGGTGAGCAGTGAGATGAGCATTGGCGGCAAGGAGGCAATGTGTAGGGGAGGGTGGCGGTTGGTTAAGTCTGCAGAACGAGGCATAGGTGGGCGAATACGGGATGCTAGCAACGGAGTAGGTGTCTACTGTCATGCCCGGATGACTGGACACTTAGGCTTTGCACATCAAGTATAGGTGGAAGATCTGAGCTATGCAAGTGAAAGCTGGTCTACTTTCTACTATAATACTTCTCCCTGGGCAAAGAAAATCACATGTACGAATTACTAGGGATATTTCAGTGTACCTAGAGGTACAGCAACTGGACTTTTATATAGATTCCAACCCAATTTACCTGCTATTTTAAGATGCAGCTATAACCTTTATATACATATAAATCTATCAATTCTAATGCAATTCGACTATAAATAAGTTTATTCGCATTCTGATTTAATAGTACGTATACCACTATGTGTACAGGTTACTGAAATAGGGCAATTAGTCTTAACAGCTTGTGGCTTCCAGTTATAATAGTAAGAGAAGTCTAAAAAGCTGTTAAGGGTGGTTGTTGTCTATTAGAAAGAGTAGGTACAAAATGCAGTAGCAGAAGTTGCCCTATATAAAGGCTAGCCTAGTTCTGCTACTAGCTGCAGACCGCGTGCCGAATCAGGACTAGTATATAGTTCTTTATTTACTCCTTTATTCACAAGCAAATACTAACGACTAAGCAGATCCAGCTCGTTTTGTTTCTTGGTCTCATTTTACTTCTTATACTTATCTTGCTTCTTGAACCTATTTTTGCTTCTTGTTACACATTATAGCCTAACGCTCTACATATATCTGCTGAAGACGTACAAGTCATCTGGCAGCGGCCCCGAGGCGCATTAAGTATACGGTCGGGCAGACCCAGAAGCCATGATTCAGGCAACCAGTTGATACATAACAGCGTATCGGCCCGGAGGGACCAACGATATGGCACGCGTATGGCGGAACATTGTCCTGGAATCTGGCACCAGATCGAAACCCAAAAGTAGGCGTGGTTATTAGGGGTACAAACCCCATTTCTGCCCTCGACCCAGTCTCCAGAGGGAGGAAGTCCATTAATATCCTCAAGCTTCTTGGTAAGAACAAACAAATCATAGCTGTGCTAGACAAACTTCTCTGCTTTGCTGGACTTTGAGGAAGGCTGCGGCTAGGTGATACCCATGAACATCGTTAGCTTCCAATGTAGTATCATCTGCAGCAAAAGATGGGACAAAAGACCCGAAAATTCAAAGGTATCATAGTCTGGAGCAGCAGCAAGCCGAGAGCTTATTTAATAGCCCTTTATCTATCAACGGAATAAAGACCCATCTACCATCCATATCCCGAGCGATTAGACTGCGCTTCAACTTTGCGAAGTCTTCATCATTAAGCCCAAGCTGCCGTTGCGGGATTCTCAATAGGCTGCATCTGTGAATAGTTTCTAAGATCCAAAGACCTTCACACGAACTTGAAGACGCGATACGCGATACGCCAGGGCTGACAGGGGGCGGCTGCCATAATCCGGTCGGACGATTTCACCAACAGCCGAGCCAAGCAGCTTATCTTATCGCTCCAAAGATTTCGCAAACGACCTTTGCGTACTCTGAACACAACCTCAATCGGGAGTCGGGGTCTCTTTTTGCCTCTTGGGTTTTTTTCCATCTTTTTTTTCCACTTGCAGAGTTCCTGCCACAGCCCCAATACTATCCTCCCGTACTTCGTGCCATGACTGAACTTCACTGCGAATGTTTCAAACCCTCACAACCGTCGCATGCTGACCCCGTCGCATCCTCCAACGCCTTCGCCGGCCTCCCTCGATCACCATGATGCTGTCCACGACACGACGGCTCGCGGTGGCCTGCCCCGCAAGCAGGACCTGTCTTTGCCTTCCTTTCCCTGCCCGACGTTTGACCGGGCTTCCTCGTCTCTGCGTTCGCGCAAACAGCTCCGTCGGGCACGCCAAAAGAGACCGGGCTGACTTTCGAGGAGCTTCGCAAGCAAAGGGGGACGAGGCTTCTGGCACCGCTGTGAAGCGGAGACGGTCAAAGGCTAAGACACAGAAATCCACCCCGTTACCATCCCCCCGAGTGAAGGGTCCATCGTCGGATACCCTTTCTCATCGAGTCACCCCACCGCCGCCCCTCAAAGACCTTCCTGACTGGGCGCGCCCCAGGGAGGCCCAAAACCACATACCCTTGCGGCTTGAAATCCAGATGAACCATACATTGCATAACGCGTCGTTCAAGATCACGAATACACGGGCCGCGAGAAGAGGGGTGGAGACACTCACACAATGTACCGTGGTCGCCAGTGTCGGCGATACAAGCTTCACCACGAGAGCACTAGCTCTGAAAAAGACACAAGCGAAGCACGTCGCCTGCCTTTATCTGGTCGCCAAATTGCACGCCGCTGGCTTGGACGACAAGGTCTTTTCAGCTGTACACCCCAAGAAGCAACGCGTAAGCCTTGTCGAAGTCTACGATTATTGTGCGAGGGTGGGCACGGTGCCAACGATCCTACTGCGCCCAGCGACCCTTGCAAAAAAGAAGCCGGGTTACGAATGCATCATCACCTTGGAAGAACACGGCATAGAGGCCCATGCAAAGGGGGCAGACATCTCCCATGTCTACAGGGAGGCATGCGCCAGGTTCAAAATGGCCGCCGAGGAACATGAAGCCTCCAAGGGAGGAGGCGGCTGGCTTTCCAGCGATTCCAACCATCTCAGCTCCGCAAATGCCACCAATTTCCTCACATGGCTGTCCAAGAACGGCGAGATCACCTGGTCGCTGCGTACTCCACCGTCAGAGACCAAACTACCATCCGCCAGCGTTCAATACCGCATGGCCAGCAGGCTCAAGACGTTCTTGACGCCTTCGATACTTGCCCCTAGCCAATCCGCTGCACGGAAGGCGGCTGTCCTCCACGCGGCTATGTTGATTTCTCAGGAGTACCCAGACCTGGTGGCCGATTTCAATGCCAACTTGGCGCAACCCAGGGAGGGTTCCCAGCTGCCAGTCCCCTCGGAAGCCTTCAAGCCCGCAGTTCCAACGCGAAAGCTCTCAGATGCCTACACGCCCGCGGTTCCGATTTTCGCAGCCCAAGTAGAGCTCGAGATCTCTCGGGCGGAACAAGTGATGATGCAAGGCATTCCTGACTTGGCCATTGCCGTCGATCAGCGTCCCCAGGAGCCTGAAGTTTTGGAGGGAAGGCTGAGAAGATGGTCCTATTTATCAGAATTAGCGAAGCGCCGCCACTCGAGATTTCTGGCCCGTTCCTACGAGGGGTACGAAATGGACGCCCCCGCCGTCATTCGCAGAGTGAGAGCAGAGCTGCCCGTGGCCTCTTACAAACGCGAATTGATCAGCCTTGTGGAGTCCAACGTCTACAGCATCTTCATCGGTGCCACCGGGAGTGGTAAAACAACCCAGGTCCCTCAGCTCATCTTTGAGGACTACTGCCGCCGCGGGCAAGGTTCTGACTGCAGCATCATCTGCACGCAACCGCGAGTAATTGCAGCAACATCGGTAGCAAGTCGTGTCGCTGATGAGCTTGGACCTCGAATGAGGGATCGTGTTGGTCATCACGTCCGCTCTGACGCGCGTATACCTAAACCCAGAGACGGAAGCATCACCTTCTGTACTACCGGCATCCTTCTTCAGCAGCTACAGCACGAGCCTGATCTCATTCTGGAGAACGTTTCTCATCTGGTCATCGACGAGGTCCACGAAAGGGACATGGTTCTGGATTTCACCTTGGCCGTATTGAAACGGGCTGTCACTGATCGTCTGGCGCGCGGTTTAAAGGTGCCGAAGATTGTACTCATGAGCGCGACCCTGGATGAGGAGGCCTTCGCAAATCACTTCAAGAACGTGGGCGCCGACGGTGAGCTTACCAAAGCTCCCTCACTCTCGGTACCTGGTCGGACATTTCCAGTCCGTGAGAAGTATTTGGACGAAGTTCTTGCCGATATGGAGACCCATCACTCGACACATGCACTTAGCGACCTCCGGCAAGACAGGTCGTATCTCACTTCCCATGAACACATCAGGCTAGAAAGGAGTCTGGCCGCCGCATCCTCCACCGCGGCGCTGTCGGGAGACAAGGGCACCAGAAAGCGTCCGTTAGTGGATTGGGATACCAGTGAAGAAGCCGTCACTCCTGTGGGTCTGGTTGCCGAAACGATTGCCCATGTGTTGAGCACAACCCGGAAAGGCGCTGTTCTGGTCTTCCTTCCTGGTCTTGGCGAGATTCAGCAGGTGGAGCGGATACTCACGGACGCCCCAGTATTGGGTGTCGACGTCTTGAATGAGAGGAAGTACAGATTGTTTAAGCTGCACTCGAGTATCGCAGATTCACAGAAGGCCGTGTTCGAGGATGTACCTTATGGTGTCCGCAAGATCATTCTATCATCACCTATTGCAGAGACGTCTGTCACGATCCCGGACGTGACCTGTGTGATTGATTCTGGCCAGGTGCGCGAGCTACAGTACGACAACACAACTCGGGCCTCGTGGCTACGGAATTCCTGGGTCAACTCTTCCAGTGCGAGGCAGCGGGCCGGTAGGGCTGGGCGAGTCCAGGAAGGCACCTACCTGGCCTTGTACAGTAAGGCTAGGCGTCAGAGCATGCCAGCTGTCGGAGTTCCGGAACTGTTACGCGCAGATTTGCAGTCAACTTGTCTGTCTGTCAAGTCCAAGATCAAGAATGTCGACGTTTCTGAATTCCTCGCGGCAGCCATTGATCCGCCGGCAGTCTCGAGCGTGGAAGATGCCATGAAGTCGCTGGTTGACATTGGGGCTCTCACTCCCGAGCAAGAACTCACCTCCCTCGGCCGGCTCCTGTCTGATATGCCTGTCCACCCTAGTCTGGCTAGGATGATCGTGATGGGAGTCGTCTTCAAATGTCTGGATCCGATCGTCGTTGCTGGCGCTTCGATCGAGGATGTCGACCTGTTCATGTCGACGGCAGATGCGAGGCGGGAATCTTTCCGAAGCAAACAAAACTTCGCTGAAAATTCAGAGAGCGACCAAATTGCCACCTACAACGCCTTTTGCTATATCCGAGACAGTCTCACAGCAAAGGGTACAAAAGTTGCTTATCAAAACGCCTCAGCGGCGTATATACACTTTGGTGTCTTCAAGAGGATCCGCCAGTCTATAGAGGCCATACAGCAGACTCTCCTGGAGGCCGGAATCCTGCAATCAGCGAAAATCAGCAAAATAACGGGCAAGGTCGGCGGTGACGCTCTCAACACCAACTCCCACAAGCCACACATCGTGAAGGCTGTGCTATTGGCAGGTCTACAAGCCAACGTTGGCCGCAGCAAAAAGCACAAGTTCCGGCTGGGTGACCGGCCGGACGCGATCCCGGTTTCAACATCCGTCCTGGGACCGAAGGATAGTCGCCCCCATATCAACCTTGTCGCTTTCGGTCAGTTGTCGAAGTCTCATGATGGTTATGTCATGCGACAGGTCAGTGCCATCAGCCCCCTCACCGCCGCACTCTTTGGCGGCAACCTGAGGGCGGAAAAAGGTCGCAAGACGCCCACGCTCGTGCTCAACCAGTGGCTGCCGCTGCTCGTCTCCGCCTCAGGACTACAACAAACCAACCGGCAGTCGAACATAGAGGCGTGGAATGTGGTGCAGCAGTTTCGGAAGGCCCTGGACAAGGTGCTCAGCATCGCGTTTGACAATATGGCCAGGACCAAGCGCGGGTCCAACGCCACAGATGGCTCTGCGGAAGTCGTGTCGGGGTTCATTGACAAGGTGGTCCAGGTGCTGGATGCTGATGCTGAGGCTGAGAAGGTGAGGCTCGCAGAGACCATGAAAGCTGAAGTTTTTGCTGCTCAGATGCGGAAGAAAATAGCGGACCGGAAGGCAGAGCAAAAGGCACGAAAAAAGGACGTGATAAATGCCGCGTCCCTATTTGCAAAGAAGGAATGGGGCCCCGTGGAGAAACAGCGAGAGTCGTGGGCAATACCAGGGTTGGCAACATTAAGATCAAAGCCCTCGGAGACGCAATATACTCCATGGGGCGTGCCACGGGCGGCGACCCATCGCGGAGAAAGAGCGGCCGGTGCCCAGGCCACGCAAAGAACGCAGTGGCAGAGTCTGCGTCGACGCCGGCTGTGAGCAAGAACAGCGTGCTGAGACGGATCATCCTGGGTTTCAAGAAAAACGCTGCCAGCAAGGAAGTAGCATGGCTGCAGGGTGGGCGTCGATTGTGAGGGAAAGATCCGTGTCATCGGGGCGAGGCGAGGAGAGTCTGTCGAGCGGTCTCTTGTTACGCGCGCATGCTATATACCCAAGCCTCTTGTGGAGAGTGCTCGTCTCATCTTCACATCTCCGTGTGATGTATAATAGATACAGGTTCGCATTAGAAGTAGATACATGGTGTTGCTAGACTGGTGGCTGACGAGGCGTTGGGGCTGGGAACATGGGTGTTCTGCAGATGGATACAGCCGAAGGCCATCGATGCGGCGCCTCTATCGCCTCGCAGTTGTTAGCGGGCACACAGACATCCATCTAATTCTCATCTCAATCCCCACATGAAGTCCCCCCTTGTCTTGTGAGGCATGCGTGAGAGTCGTGGAACAGGGCTTCTCTGCTGTGAGTGTGAAAAATCCCCTGTAGCCTCGGCCCCAGATGTGGCGTCCGCTTGCTGATTCCCACTTTCAGGGCCACCCACACGGGTATTGGGTTGCATGGGTTTTGCGTAGATCAGGAATGTAAGATGTTGTTCTCCCCCCGAGACACCATTGACCTCACTCGTCTGCGAAGTTACTGCCTGGTCGCCGCAGGAAATGGATACGGCGATGAGAATGTATCGATACACCCCAGCCAAAATATGGCTGCTCAACCCAGTCAATCCTCGGCTCCGGGGGAATTAAGGCTAGGTATTCTTATAGTCTTCACATCCTGGCTCGACGTTCGTCTCACAGCGGGAGGTTACACGGCGTCGGGTCGGACTGGGAACAGGGGAAGAAGGACGACCACGAGCGACGACGTAAAAACCGGTTCGAAATTTATCGAGTTCAAGATTTGAGGCTCGAGAACAGCCTCTAGCCCACGTGTTTGGGGACACGAGCCGGTTCTCCCGGAGCCAGCCAGTCCACTCCACGCAGTACGGCCACCACGACTGCTCGGAAGAATTGGCAATGTGTGCCTGTGGTTCCAATCACTGTGTAGACGACATCTGGCTAATATGTGCCGGCATTGACAAGGTTGCGGGGTAATTACCTGGTACCCAAGTTAGCACGAGGGACTGGATGGTTTTGATAATCCCGGCCCTTGGTTTGCATACAACCTATCTTCTATGCCATGGAGCTGATTGCCTACCAGAACGGCAGACTTTTGAGATTCACCTCGTAACAGAGGAAGAACTCTGTGCCCTTTGACGACACTTGATACAGTACTTTTCTATTTCTAGGGTTGTTGTCTCCCTAGTTCCTTATCTCGTTTGACCACGTCCCGTCACCACAGCGTTGGGACGGGGGACTGTGAAATCTATATTGCGCTCTCAAGCGGGGATGTTCCTACGACTTACACGGTCACGATGCTGTCTGCTCAGTTCTACGACGTGATGGGCCTCGTTTTCCTCCAGAAACTGCTTCAAGATGTGTCACCATTGCAAGTCGTAACCACGTTCCTTGCCTTGATCTTCTTTGGCATATCCGTCGACTATGCTAGAATGCTGTGGCTCCGGGCTAAGATGGTAAGAACATTCGGCGGTCCATCTTTTTCTTTTTGCAAGTAGTAGTCTGACCTCCACAGCTGCCTGGACCACTACCGTGGCCCATCGTGGGGAACACCTTCATGCTTCCCGACCACAAGCCCTGGCTGTGGTTCGAAGAGCTGTCCAAGGAGTACAACGCCCCTCTCATTACGATCTGGATTGGGCGGAATCCGAGCGTCTGGATCAACGATGCCTGGGCAGCCTCGGACCTCTTCGAGAAGCGAGCGGGCATCTACTCTTCTCGTCCACGCATGGTGGTCTTCGCTGAGCTCGGATCCGGCCAGTCTAATATGGTCAACATGTACACGTGGACGAAAGAGCAACGAGAGAGGTGGCGTGTTCAGAGGAAACTGATGCACCACGGCGTGGGGGTCCAGCAAGTCCGGAAGTACCGCAGCTTCCAGAATGATGAGAGCCGAGTCGTTGCATATGACCTGCTGAAGAAGCCCGAGGACTACGTGAAGCATTTTGAGCGGTACGCTACAAGTGTTGTCAGTATCATTGGGTTCGGGAGACGGGTCGAGAGCAGTGAGGATCCAATTATCACGGAGGGTAAGTTGCCAAAGTAACATGGTAATGGGCTCAACTAACATGGCCATAGTGATTGCGGTGATGCAGTTGGCCGCCGAACTCAATGTGCCCGGAAAGACGTTTCCGATGCTCATGGAAACATTTCCTCTTCTGGCCAAGTTCCCCAACTCCATCGCGCCGTGGAAGCATGGGCTGGGACGCAAGCGAGGCTTCGGATTCTTCTACGCCGTGGCGGAAGAAGCAAACCAGAACCCAGGGCACGAGGATAGCTTCGTCAAGCACCTTTTCAGGGAGAGGGAAAAGTACAACTTGGACGAAGAGGAGATCGCGGCCCTCAGCGGGAACTTGTTCGGGGCGGGCTCCGATACTAGCAGCAGCACACTCGTCACCTTCGTGCTCGCCTGCTGTGCGTTTCCGGAGACGCTTCTTCCTGCTTGGGAGGAACTCGATCGCGTGGTAGGACCTCATCGCAGCCCACACTTTGACGATGAGCCGAACCTGCCTTATGTTCGAGCGTTCGTCAAGGAGGTGTTGAGATGGCGTTCCGTGGCCATCATTGGAGGCCAGCCTCACTCGCCTACGCAGGACGACAAGTACAAGGGATGGCTGATCCCCAAGGGGACTTGGATCCAAGGCAACGTCTGGGCCATCCATCACAACGACAGAGAGTTTCCTGACCCGGACCGGTTCAATCCGAAGAGATATCTTCCAGAAAACCCAGACAGCAGACCGTTCCCCACCGAGAAAGGGTACATGACTTTCGGATGGGGTCGTAGGGTCTGCTCAGGCCAGGCTCTGGCGGAGCAGGGGACCTGGGTCACGGTCGCGAGACTGCTTTGGGGCTTCCACATCCAGAAGAAGAGAATGCCAGATGGCAGCGTGGTGGATGTGGACATCTTTAACTACACGTAAGAATCACTCCCAAGCGGCGTCCTTGCGAGTATTCACTCCTGACCTTGACTATAGGGATGGCCTCAATATGCGCCCTCGCCCTTTTGAGTGTAGCATCGAGCCACGATCGGAAGAAATCCGGGAAACGATCGAGCGCGAAGGACAACAAGCTCTCTCCGACTTGGAGCAGTATCGCGGCGAGAGCAAGTACAGGATGTCGACATTTTACGAAGAGAATGAGTTGGCACTGAAGAAATTTGGCGATGGGGTCAAATGATGGATCAGATAGATAGTCCCCGAATTCCATTGCACGCCCGCCCACTCACTCACTACTTGACAAAAAAGAAAAGATTGAAGCAGAACAATAGATACAAATATAACCATATGCGGTTTTTTCTTTGATGAGATATCATCAGCAACAGTCCGCCCGGTCATTCATGATGGAGGCCAACTCAGACGGCACCTGTCTGTGATTTCTCCCAAGGCCAGAAAACGTCCTATGTTGTGCTTGCTTCTCGGGTTGTAAGTTATTCCCGTCGAGCGGATCTTTCGCACCGTCCCACAGTTTGCAGGGTCGTTGGTTCCCCTGCATTGTGCATGGAAACATCAACGGCAGCACAAATCTGGAGGCAAATGGGCACTAGGTTAACTTAGGAAGCTTAAATGAGATGTAAGGTGCCAAGTGGAGTATTCGCTGAGATACCTAGTATAGGCGCCCACCAGCTATAAGTGTTCAAGCATGGAGACGCAGTGCTAGTCTGTCCCTGAACGTACGTGATTATGGTATCCATTTCGTGACGCGTCCTACGAGGTGCGTCAAGAACGGATAAGATACGTTCGGTGACCGAGCTTTTGCTATATTTATGAAAGCTGATGATGATGAAAGATGTTCTATTGAAATAATGCATTTTAGATGAAGTAGGGAAAGAGAGTCCACCGTGATTCTGGCTCCACCGTAACACGCTCCCATTTCAGTGGGGAGGATTTAGGATACGTTTTCCAGATATTCAAAGGCGAGCACAAATCCGGTATATTCGTGAGTCTTCCAATCCAAGCATTTGTCGAATTCTAACGAGAGCAGAGACCCACTTGATCACAAATACTTACGCCAGTCTTAGAACGACGATTCCCGGGGCCCCACGTTACCGTAGGGCTAATTACATGGGTTTGCAGCGGACAGGTGCTCCCGCGGGATCTGAGGATGGGTCGATGTCTACCAAATCAGGCTTCGAATATGCTGGGCCATGACGCTATAATCCACCGCTCATTGTCATTACTCAAATATCACTTATACATGTATATAGCCGGTTGGAATCTCCAGATCTCCGGGTCAGCGGTCAAAGCCATGTCTCCCGTTAAAGTCTGATAGACCCATTTCTTGCTTGTCCTCGGGGACTTGACCCGGTTGTCTACAATACCTGAAAGCTTGGAAGGTTTTACAGTCTCATATCACTGCCCTTCATACATCCTGTGCCCTCTGCGCCACGATGAGGACCAGCCTCACCTACGCCGCGGCCATTCTCTCCGCCGCAGGACTGAGCAACCAGCAGCTACAGGTCCGCGATTCTTATGACTACATCGTTTGTGGCGGTGGCACCGCTGGTCTGACATTGGCGGCACGTTTATCCGAGTTGAACGCCACGGTATTAGTCGTCGAGGTCGGCGGCGATGCAGCTGATGCCGTCGACTGGGAATATTCTCAAACGTTGTTCAATACAACCTTGAGTCTATGGACAGGAAAAGGCCTCGGCGGGTCAAGCTCAGTAAACGGTATGTGCAAAGCACCCTAGGTACTGCACCTGTGCCAAAATCTGCGCTCCATTCCACTGACTCCAAACAGGCGAGATCTATCTTCGCGCCGAGGCCCAAGAGATCAACGACTGGGAAAAAGCCGGGAATCCCGGCTGGAACTGGGACAACCTGTTCCCCTACTACCTCAAAAGCGAGACATTCGTTCCTCCCACCGCTGCGCAGCTTTACGGCGGCAACAACTATTCATCAGCCGACCACGGCACTGACGGGCCCGTCAATACGGGCTGGTCGGTGAGCCTGGTGTCGGAGCCCGATTTTCTGTACATGCTAGAGGAGTCCTCTAATGCCATCGGCCTCCCGACCATTCCGGACCCCAATGGTGGCAGCATGCGCGGTACCAGCACCTTCCCGCGGACCATCCAGGTCGTCAACGACGCAGATGTCCGCGAGGACTCGTTTACAGCTTATATCGACCCCATTTCAGAGGTTCGCGCTAATCTTGACATACTAACCAACACGACCGCCCTGAGAATCATCTGGGCCGACGACCAGTCTGAGAACATGACGGCGTCTGGCGTGGAGATCGCCGCCGTCGGGACCAACAGCACCAAAGTTGTCGTCAAAGCCACCCAGGAGGTCATCCTCAGCGCCGGCGCGTACCGCTCCTCGTCCATCCTCGAGTTCTCGGGCGTTGGCAACCCTGTCATCTTGACGCCCCTCGGCATCGACACCGTGATCGACCTCCCAGGCGTCGGCGAGCACCTGATGGACCAGCCCGAGAACACGCTCACATGGAGCGTCAACACCGCGAGGAACTGGTCGACCGGCCTGACCGGCTACGTGACGTATCCCAACGTGACGGATCTGCTCGGCGCCGACACGTCCGCGGTGGCGGCGGAGCTGCTCGCCGCGCTGCCGGACTACGCGGCGACCATCGCCGCGGGGAACAACGGTGCCGCTACGGCGGAGGCGATCGAGGCGATTCTCAAGATCCAGTACGAGAGCATCTTCGAGTCTCAGACCCCCACCACGGAGATGCTGGCCCAGCTGGGCTTCACGGGGTCGGACGTCGAGCATCAGTGGTGGACCACCGCGCCGTTCTCCCAGGGAAACGTGCACATCATCACGGGAACGCCGCCGACGGACGGTTCAATCCCCGTGGAGATTGTGAATCGGTTCTGGCAGTTTGACTTTGACATCAAGACGTATGTGGCTGCCGCGCGGTTCCTGCGCAGGTTGTACTCGCTGCCGCCGCTGAATGGATCCGCGGTCCTGGAGGAGACATCGCCTGGGCTTGAGGCTGTTCCGGAGGACGCGAGCGATGACGAGTGGATGGAGTGGATCAAGACGGGATAGTGAGTTGCTAACTTGCTCTAACCAACTGGTTTAGTTTTCTGCTGCCGGATGCTAACGTTCACGATTTAGCTCGACTACGTGGCACCCTGTCGGGACCACCCCCATGCTGCCAAAGGAGGCGGGCGGCGTCGTGTCTTCGGAGCTGATCGTGTGCGGGACGACGAACGTGCGCGTCGTGGACACCGGCATCTTCCCGTTCCAGGTCAGCGGCCACCCGAGCTCAACTGTTTATGCAGTGGCCGAGAGGGCTGCAGACATTATTAAGGAGTCATTCGCGGGCTCTGCGAGCACCATCGCGACTGCGCGGCGCCGTGGCGAGGCTGCGGCCTCTGTCAATATTGCGAGGGCTGGGGTGAAGGGCCGGTTGGTGAAGCCGTGAGAATTAAAAAACACCATTTTAGGGAATCTGGTGGCCTAATATGTATATCGCGGTTTGGAAACGCGATTCCACGTACGTATAATTTAAAAACTAGGCCGGGTAATGTTTCTGGTAGTGATGAACGTTTGAAGAACTATAGAAGTTAGGTCTCTGAAGCAAGACATTTACTAGCCGATAGACTGACTGCATCGACTGGTCGACCGTGGAATTAGTTAGGTGGGTTTTTCTAAGCTGTTGATATAGCTATAAAAGCTGTAACAGTTTCCTTCATACAGTGGAGGATGCTCGAAACCAAGTGGAATTAGTTACCTAACTGCCCCTCCTGATCATTAAACTGGTCTGCAGCCCTAGTATATATTGAGGAGTTATCACGAGAGGAGCGTTGGACATTGTAACCCTCCAGATGCGTAGGCGCTGGCCGAGGCATCTACAAGTCATCCGTCACCGCCCAGGCGAAGGCACGTGCGGATAGATATCAGGACTGCCTTGACTGTGATACTGCCTAAGGCTATGATTCTCTGTGAGGTAAGGTTGCCAGACACGCTACCGAGCTGTGAGGGTGGCTGGATTCGGGCCAAACAACAGACCGCTGTCCCATGGCCACCACTTAATGCCGGCATGGCACAGGTTTGCATGGTGCTAGAAATAGGTCATCAACCTCCATCTAACACGCAAGTATTCGTTTCTATAAGCAATCTGGGTTAAGCCTGCCCCGCGGTTGGGAGACTTCCCTCTAACCGTGGTTGGAGGACTGTTAATTGTCACTCGACGTCTATTCCCAGATTAAATTGAGGACTATGAAAGGTCATGTGATCTTCGACAGTGTTTCCCATAGGCACCGGCACTCTCCTGCGGCGCGCCCATGGATGAATACTGGCAACCTTGAGCTCTCTTGTTCATCGCACAGGTATGTGTTGCAGACTGTCCGGTGATCTGGAGTGTCTGAGGTGCGTCACTCTGGATGCGCGCACGATTACCTAGTCTGAGCTTCCTCGAGCTCGACCTCGAGCTCTGCTTGTAGTTTTTGCTGAACATATACCAGATCCTTCTGCTTCTTGGTGCTTACATTCTTTTTGGAAATCTTATTTCCAAGCTCGCCAGTAGAATTGAGAGTCAGGCACTTGGAGAATGCGCAGTCAAAGACTGAATTCATTCTTGCCTCCGATACGGGCAGAGGTTCGGTAGAACTGAAATTTGGCCATCGTCCGGAATCTCGGCTACCGTGATTGCATCTCCAGCCGGCAGTAGTCAAATATAGTTGTCCGATCAATTGAAGAATAACCTGCAAAAATTCGAGCTCCCTAGCACCAGGAGGTGAGCCAGCAGTAGCCGCGTCGGCAGGGCTGGCTAAAAATACACCCCTGTCAATATAAAAGGCCAATCAGCGGCTTAGGCTAGACAGGGGCTGGCTTACAAGGCTGAATCGCAAGAATCTCAGCCAATCAAAATATTCAGCTAGACCAACTGCAAAAGATCACCATATGAAATATACCACCTGATGCTATTCTCCCTATGCTATCAGCCGTTAAAGTTTTATACCTATGTACGCTTTTCTGAAATCGGATAAAGTGATCCGGCAGGCTTGGAGGCAGGGCACTGTTGGCAGGGCAAGGCTTCCGTAGATATAGTAAGGGAGGCGGCAGATATCAGTAGATACCACCTTCAAAAGCCTGATCTTGTATTATGGGAAGACATATTAAGTTAGAAATCTCAGTGCACCTTTAAGAAGGCTCTTAAATCTGCCTACCCTATGTGTTGCACATGTCCATAGGGATGGAAGCAGGATCGCAAAAATGCCAGGGTCTTCTTGAGGGTTTATTAGGTAATCTTTCCGGTAGAGCAACAAATATCGTTATCCCACATTATGTTTTCAAAGTAGATGGAATCAGCCAGAAATGACCTAGTCATTAGAGGAGCCCAGATTTCTACTAGGAATATAGGATCATGTCAAGCAAAAGCGGATTTAAAGATAAGTGTTCAATTTCTCCATGTTCCAGCTGCTGTTGGGACTTTTCTAGCTGATGTTTATGTCAAAGCTTTGAACCCTTTCAGCTATCCATTTGCTCACCCCTGTATCATCATACCCTGCTCTTAGAAGCTGTCACCACCAAATATGTGGGCATTCTCCCTGATCCACTCCTCCATGGCATCGGACTCCCACATCGGTACGTTGCCATCACCCAGCAAACCATCCATCATATCGCTGGACTGTTCCGCTCCCCCCTGTGCAGCTTGAACTTGCCCGTCGAATGAGAATTCCGCAGCCATATTTACCATGCTGTGGTCAGGAGTTTGCTCAATGGTCTGCTGCAGGTCGGTGTTGTCGAGAAAGTAGGCCATGGAAGCATCCTCAGGCTGGGCTATGTTGTTGACCCATTGCTGGACGTCGGAAACATTTTGCTGGGCGTCAGAAAATTGCTGCTCCCAGTCGACACCCGGTGTCTGCTGGTGTCCAGAGACTCCTTGGCCTGTAATGCCTTCGTTCACCTGACCTCCGACCGTGTACTGCTGCTGGTCCACCGAGCTACCCTGGTCCTGCGTGTCAAGATGCGTGGCAGAATATGCGTGATAGGCAGACTCGGCGACATAGGCGGGGGACATTCCGTCAGCCGCGGTGGTGTTCGGTGTGAACAACTGCTGGGCATTCGCGTTCCCATGAGAGGGCTGGCGGACCGGCGGGTCGATTCCGTTCTGCATGCTCTGCGCCGGAACTTCCTCACCCGCCATGCCATTGCCTTCCATCCAGCCATCAGTCTCGGTATTGAGGGCTGGGCTCTGCAAAGACTGCTGGTGCATGGTATTACTCAGAGGGTTGGCGTGCTGAGCCGGGGAAGCGTTGTGTGGTGGGGCGGCTGAGCTGCTGCTGCCACGAGCCGGGTGACCTCCTGTTTGAGGTGTTGTGCGCGTTGCAACAGCGGAGCCCTGGATCATTGCAGTCCTTCTACCAGACTGCGAACGAACCTGGTTCTTCTTCCCCCGGCGCGTCTGAGAACCGCGGTTTGCAAGTCCCCTCTGCTGACCATGGCCACCGACACCTCTGCCGCCTTCCTCGGCAATCATATCCGCGCTCTCCTCCACCTGGTTCTGCTGTCTCTTGACGCGCTTTGCTATATCCAGGTCCTTCTTACGCTTGTTGTTAAGGATCTTATTGGCCTTCTTGCGGCTCATCTCCGCGGTGGGGTTCAGCGCCAGCCGCTTGTTGAAGGTGTAATCGAAGCAACTGGCGACGACAGCCTTGCGGCTCTGGAGAGCCGATTTGACGTGGTCAAACCGCTCGTAGAAGGACTGGCACTCCTCAAAGTTCCAGTGCTTGCCCCAGCGCGGGAGGGAAACCTTGCCGTTCTGGATGTCGCGGATCTCGAGCAGGATCGTCCACGCCATCAGGTGCAGCTCCACGGGCTTGAGCTTCTTGACGCGGTTCACCGGGATCTTGCTCTCCCGGTCTTCGCACTCGATGCCGGTATACACCATGGCGTCGACGAGCTCCTGGGCCAGCTGCTGCTGGGACTCGTCGTCGGTGGGGAAGTCATCGACGGCCTCGGGATCGGCGCCTTGGTCGCACAGCATCAGGTACGCCTCCATCTTGATGCGGAAGTCGTCCTCGTTGTGGATGTAGGTGGCCGGAGGGGTTCCAGTCTCGGGGAATGGCTCGTTTAGGAGCTCCTTGATCTGCTGGGCCAGAGCCGACATGGTGTTGTCAGGCTGGTCATCCGGAACCTGGGCCGCGTGTGATGGCTGCTGGTACTGGTGGTTTGGAACCACTCCATCGATCATCTGGTCATACTGCTCGTCCAGAACACCCTCCTCGGCGAAATCCTCTTGGTATTGAGGACCGATACCCATCATGACATCGCCTCCTTGCTGCTGCATTGGGACTGGGCTGGTCATGTCGTAGGCGTTGGTCTGAGGGAAGTTCGGTGAGTTCTCCATCTCTGTTGATGGTAGAGAAGGGTCTGGTGAGAAGTGTAGTGGTAAGTCGAGAGAAGACGGGAGGATCGAGGGGGTAGAAAAGGTAATGAGAGAAGGGATCAGTCGAGGTTGCCGTTGACTGAAGAAGTCGTAATGAGTGTTGGATATTTGGTCAAGAGTCTTCGAACGCGTATTGGAAGTACAATATGAGCAGACAGATTCGAATTCTCTTGTGGGTTGGTTTGGGAACAGTATTGGATCGGAGTTGGGTTCAGAACTGGGAGTTATATAGTTAGCGGTCCAGGTGAGGCCATCACCACTTCGACAGTAGAAGGTCCTAGCGCGAAACCATTCAATGGACTCTTGTGAAAAAACCCCATTGTCCCCGTTGGGCACATTTTTCCCATCGCCAGAGCTATCGTGAAAAATTCACGGTCTGCAACGGGGCAGTCTCAGTTGGACTTCACCGCAGCTGGTCCCGTTGCCCTTCCACCGGCAGCTAGAGGCTGGGATTTTTTCCCTCGAGTGAATCATTTAGGAAGAGTTCCAGAAGCCTGCAGAATTACGATGTGGAAGAACCACGATGTGCCCATTGTTCAGCAAGTCCACGAGATCCTCGCTCGCGCAGCCCAAGGGGCACCCAGGCCACTGTCGAATCTTCCAAGCGTGTTGACTCCGAGCTTCCTCCATGACAAACGGGCGGCTCACTAGGGACTTCCGGTTCCCTGGGTCCTGGCTACATATGGCGATACAGTTTTCCATGAGGGTCGTATTTCGTACTATAGTGATCGAATTGGTTCTACTTTAGGTGAGTACCTAGGTATACTGCGCGAGACAGTGAAAATGGCCGAGGATGGGACAAGCAGAGGGGCGGAGACTAGCTGGCAGCGTCCAGAGAAAACATGAAGTCAATCTGTTTGCTACTAATTCTGAATACTATTAGTATGCTAGTATTTAATACCTTAACTAGTCTTGTATGTCTTGCCCGTGGGTCGTTGTAACCTTCGTAGAGACCTATAGTAGTGCAGATTGAGATTTCACCCCCAAACATATCTCCACCACAGTTTGGTGGGCTTCTGTTAGTGAGTGTTGGCTTCTCGGGTGGCACCGTCTAAGAGCCGTTTCGTATAGGGTGTGGCACAAACGGGGACAGTGGGACTCGAGGATTCATAACATGCTTGGCAGAACACATTTACAGTTTCAAGTGGTAAATTCCAATATCGTCAATTTTCCTATACTCAGCCTCATATTTGGTGGCTTTCCAAAACGCCTATCAAATGCTGAAAAGGTACCCAACGCCGGTCAGATGCTGCCCTTTTCCTTTGTGCTCTATGCCCTGCCCCATGCCCATAGTCCCATCCTCGCCCAAATCTATGCGATGAAAACCCAGACTCCGCCGTGACGTTGCATTATCGGTCTCGCTGGGACTCATAAAAGGCCATTGCCTTCTCGAGGTCCTCCAAGCTTGACTTGTCCCCGTATGCGTCCATCAACACGGCGTTCCTCGTCCTCCTCTCCATCTCTTGTCTCTCCATCTCGATCGAGCGTGTGCGGTATTTCTCCATCTGGTTGCGCCTGTAGGCAGAGACTCCGTACCCTGCAAATACGCACATTAATTCCTGTAAGTCGTGTTATTTCGTCTTTTCCATTTCGGGTTTGGAACGAACCTATGCTGACCAGTGCGAAGATGGTGGGTACCCTGCACACAGGAGACTTGTTAGCCAACGGCGCTTTGCAAGAACCAAGATGTCTTGTGTCTCTCCTAGACGTACCATCTGACGCTTGCCAATCCTCGCCGAGATGCCAAGGCAGATGAACCGGACATGGGTGGAATGGGAGGATAGACTCGAGTTGTGGCTGAGATCATGCGTCTGGCGCCCGTGCTAAACATTGCTGCACTGTTGATTTTGGGGAGTCTTGTTTTCTTTCTCGAGAGTATGATCGATGATGTTTGGCTGGAAGTGTTTCGATTGTGTTGTGTAAAGTAGTTGTAGTTGATGTTGTGGTTGTTGTGGTTGTTGTGATTGTTATAGTTGTTATGGTGGTTGTGTTGGTTGAGATGCACACCAACTAGCAAATCCGGTCCCAAGGGAGGATTGCCGCCTTTAAAAATTGCAACGGTGGTCCCGCCACGAAAGCCGACGAAAACAGCGGAGGGCTGAGGTCGCCATCTGGTCGAATGATGGGACTTGAAACTGAAGTGACAGACACTTGCCAATCATTCGATGGAAGCGAGGAATCAGCGTCACCCAGGGTGGTGGTGGGTCGATTTTGCTGCAAGTCAACGGGCGGGTTCCGGCTGATGGCCCCGGACGCACCCGGACGCACCCGGTGACCCGCATCTCGGCCCGCGAGTGGACGCCAGCATGCACTGCGCCTTGCATTAGGTAAGTCAGAGATAGTCGAGCTCGCTCTTCGCGAGGGCTCCCCCCAAAACACCCAATTTTCAGGGTGTGGATTGCGTTGCACGACTCGTTGCGTCCCGTCGTCATCCATTTTCCGCACAAGCGTGTCATTTCGAAAACAGAATCTGTTCGAGAGACCGGTTGAATTCGCGACACAGGAGATGCAATCCCGCAAACCTTAGATCAGACAAGGTCCAGTAACAAGCCCTTCGCAGCTTGATACAGCCCTGGCTGAAATAATACAATACAAGACCAGCACGTTCCATCAATCCTTGGTATACCGTACACGCCTATGAAAAGGAATAAGTCTGTGATGTAGTGGAGGTTCAAGGTCAAGGTCAATCTACTTAGAGTACATCTTCTTGAATAGAGCCTGATACTTAGGTATACAATATATTCCAGCCAAAACACCGAAACAACGCCTCCACCACTATAGTAAGTGGACCAATCCGGAACACTCCGTCGTGCAAGTACACTCCATTCAAGAGCGTTGCTCCTGAAGGTGAGAAGGTGGAATCAAATCAAGCATGGTTGTCCTGCTCCTATCATGAATCGACTACTTTCAGAGGACTATAGTCAGGGTCCCAGTGCACTGTAGCCGGCAATCCCCGTGCATTTAACATCACAAGGGGCAATCACACGGGCCCCCTGACACGAGTTTCGACGATACCTAGCTGTGAGTGTATCCCACAGTCCACGTTCGCGGATCAATGGGCATATTCATGACCAATGCGTCGTGACCAATGCGTCGTGACCAATGCGTCGTGTGGCTTGACTCTTGCCCAATGCCCCCTGGCAACGAGCTACTACGAGACAAGAGTCCGATGGCGAGCACTCATCTGCTCTTCCTACCTAGGTAGTGAGCGTTCATTTAGTTCCATCGAAGGGGTTGTCCACTCCAACACCGAACAATCCTCGGCATAGTAGGGCTCCAGGCTGGTGGCTGGCCATAGGTATGTACTGTCTGCCCATGGATTCCGGCCATGGAATACTCATATTCCCTGAATAACCTATGAAGTATCCAGACCATCGTGGACAGCCGCACCGGCTTTGCGTACTGGACTGGGTGGTCGGTCCCGTACTGTGCGACCCGACCGATATCTTCGTACTGGACTGAGTCGATGAGATGCTGTCCGTCGAACTTGTAGGTGCGGATATGGAAAAGGAATCCCGCTTTGGGTACTTGTTGCAGGTGGCACCGGCCGCCAGACCGGCTCTGGGATATTGCAATTCATCCTCAGCCAGACGACTCGCATGGCGGCCCATGTGTCGTCGGGGTGCAATAGCTTAGGTTAGGTTAGGTAGGTAGGTAGACAGCTGTCTCAGTTTGTTCCAGGCAAAGTTGCCCCTGCCTGTCAACCCTCATATGTTTGTTTGTGTCTTATTCATGCTGCCAAATTCTCATGCCATTCGATTGCACTTGTACTCTCAAGTCCTCGCTCTGTTATATCTGAGCTCATAGGTTCCGTTTGAAGGACTCTTACGAACAACCTGCCGTAGTACGGCGAGATAAAATATGTGCTTCAAATATAAAGAATCCTTTGATCAAGAACACTTACCACAGCCTATAGGTGGTTGATGTTTTCTAAGCGGTTAATATAGCACCCATTACCACAGCATATAGTTCCAGATTCGCTGTCTGGAATAGACTGTGGGGTTTTCTCCACTCGGCTCACCAGGGGTCCCCGGTCTTCCCATGGAATGACAGTGAGTGGGGTGCAGGCAGCTTCCCAAATCAAGGCGCGTCTCTCATTCAAGACCGCGTCTGACCAACGGCTTGAGGTCCAACGTTATCAATTTTCTACTTCGTACACGCTACCAGCGTACCACTACAGCCCAAAGCCCCCAATTGCACGTCCTGCGCAAAACCCCGGACTTCGACCACAGCACAACGCAGTGGAAAGATGGAAGCAGCCACGGAGCGGCACTTCTTCCATCACGGTGACGACCAAGACGTAGGTCTGCATTCCGCAACGCCCCTTTTCCAAACGGACCATTCGCTGATTGTCCCTGTCGGTCACCGTCACAGGTCTCGCCTAAGGAGCGACAGGATTGTCACTGGTGCCAGCTGCGCTCCTTTGCCACCCACAAGAGGCTGCCGGTCACCATTGTCAACGACACCAAAGACGGTGCCGTGCTTCCCTCCAACTTCCGCTTCATCGACCGCTCAGTCCTCGGTGCCGGCGTCACCCCCGCCGAGGACGAGTTCCGCTATGGCTGCGACTGCGAGGACGAGCAGTCTTGCATGTATGCGGGCTGCGCCTGTCTTGACGAGATGGTCGGCTCCGATGACGAAGATGAGGGCGAGGCCGTGGACGGGCCCGATCAGTTCGACAAGGACGACCACGAGATCCTGGAGTGGGCCGCGAGTTTGAAGAAGAGGCCCGACTGGGTACGACGGCGAGGCAGCAGGGACGGCTCCAGGGACGGCTCGAGGGACGACCAGGCCAACAGCAACGGACACGCACACGCGCACGCGCACGCACACGCACACGGTCGCCCACCGAGGAAGAAGCGGTTCGCCTACCACTCCCAGGGCGCCAAGGCTGGTCTGCTTCGGGGCTCCGAGCTGAACTCGCGCTTGCCCATCTACGAGTGTCACGAGGGATGCCGCTGCAGCAAGGCCGGATGCCCTAATCGTATCGTCGAGAGGGGGCGGCAGGTTCCGCTGCAGATCTTCCGTACAGAAAATGGTCGAGGCTGGGGTAAGTGCCATTTCGTCGGATACGTCCACACGAGCAGGAAGCACCTTCCTTTTCTGACACGGTTCTCACCATCCATTAGGAGTCAAAACGATGCGGGAGTTGAAACGCGGCCAGTTCGTGGATCTCTATCTTGGCGAGGTCATCACGCCCTCCGAGGCCGACAGAAGACGGCAAAACGCTTCCAAGGCCCAGCGCAAAGACGTCTATCTTTTTGGGCTGGACAAGTTCACCGATCCCGAGTCCAACGACCCGCGGCTCCGTGGCGCGCCCCTCGAGGTGGACGGAGAATTCATGTCTGGGCCGACGCGGTTCATCAACCACAGCTGCGAGCCCAACCTGCGCATCTTCGCGCGGGTGGGCGACCACGCCGACAAGCATATCCACGACCTGGCGCTGTTTGCCATACGCGATATCGATAGAGGCGAGGAGCTGACGTTTGACTACGTGGACGGTCAGGGGGAGATGGAGAGCAACGCGAGGGATGAGAGGTTGCAGGAGGAGATGACCAAGTGCCTGTGTGGGACGGAAAAATGCAGAGGCTACCTGTGGTAAGGTAGCATCTTGGTGGAAAGACAGACACAGACACTTCACACCCTAGTTGTGACCAAGGAGAGCCACCTGGAGCTGAGCCGAGAAAAGACAGATGATGTCCAGGCGCATATTGGATGGTGCCAGGGTTTAGAAGGAGGACGTCAGGAGGGGGGGGGGTGCCATGTGGGGCACCCCGCAGTGGGGAGGTTATCCTTGTTTTGTACTTGGTACCATACTTATAGTACACAATAAGCCTTCACTGGCGGAGGAGGTGAGCCCCACTCATCAGCTTATCCCTGCATCCAATGCAGACTCCGAATCACGACGAGCAAACTTGCGTGTCCCTCCAGATCTACTTTGTAAAACTGAACATCATTCTCACTCACATTCGCCTAGTCTCAACGTCTGATGCTCATATCTGATGCTCATATCATATCAGATATCATCAGGCCTTCTACTACTATTCTGACCCCACGCGTCCGTCAACCTTGCAGCAGCAACACCACCACTCTGCTCCCCAGTCCAGCAGCTCATTTGTTTCTGGATAACACAGGATCACACAGGATTCACACAGGAGGCTGGGCTACCCCCAGATCCTTGGGTAACACTGTCGTCACATGATTGTTTTGTGTGGAAAGAGGTGAAGGCTGGAGGATCATGTTTCAATGCTGGGAGATCCAACCTGAGGCTGTCATATTCCATCATGGTGCGCTGCTCATCACACCAGCTGTCCTGGATATCATGTATAACGAGACTAACCTGACTACTAACTACCTACCCACCCAGGGGTGCTGCTTCTCACGCCCCTCTGGGCCTAACTCACCCTTCCCAGGCGTTGCGCAGTCCGGCTCATCTCGTGCCATCAACCCTCCTCAGCTTCCTCAGCTTCCTTCCCAGTCTCAACCTCTGCCACCTCCTGCATCGTCCCATCATGGTCCAGCCTCACCAGATCACCGACGTCATCGAAGTCGGCGCCGGCGCAGACCCCTGGACCAGCATATCAACAAGCCCCTCCGCCGCCACCAGTGGGTTTCCAAGAACCGTTCCTGGTCACGACAGGACCTGGACCATGAGCGCGTCGACTTCTTCGATACCAGGGTGAGCGGTCATCCTGAGATCTGGCAGACCCTCAAGGCTGCCCTTGAGGTCCTATGGGCTGCCGACACGGCCCGTCAAGTCGCCGTGGACAGCCATGAGAATAGCGACATCGACATGGAGGACAGTGACGAACACGACCCTTCCATCGCGCTTGCTACTGCCCAGAGTATCCTCGATGCCGCAGACATCACTCTGCCCACCGGAGATCTTGCCGATGGTGCTTATGATGCTCTGGGCAACTACTATCAGCTGCCTGCGCACATCGTTGCCGACCCCGTCAACATCGCTGCAGACGGGCATCGCGATGGTATCCTCCTGGGGGAGACCAAGGATGACCTCAAGGACGCCGATGACACTGCTGAGGATGCTGACCCGGACGACGAGGCCGAACGGCGCCGGGAGGAGAAGGGCAAGGCGGTGGTGGACCACCACTCCCAGGTCCTCGCCACCATACGTCTGAGCGACACGGCAAAGGACCTCAAACTCCATGTCGGCAAGGATGAGATCGTCCGGAGCATCGTCCGACGCATCGTCGACGAGACAGGCGTGAGTCCACTAGCACCTCTCGGGCCACCCGGTGCCACCACCCCCACCCCCCGGGGGGGCGGGTTCCCTTATGCACAATAACACCATCTGACAACTCTCTAGCGCTATCCAGGTAGCCGCATCCGCATCGTCTACTTCGGCAAGATCCTGAGGGACAATGCTTCGCTCGTGGCCCAGGGCTGGCAGCCCGGCCAAGTCCTGAACGCCTTCATCTACGATTCTCTGGACTAGTACCGGGAGAAAAGGAAAAGTCTTGCCTCGAGGCGTCCGAGACACACCTTGAGCCCCGGGCTCCCGCGCCCTTTTGGGATCATGCCTAACACCGTCGGCCATAGAGAGAGAGAGAGAGAGAGAGAGAGAGAGACAGAGAGAGAGCCTTCCTTGTTCGACTCTCCTCCTCCGCGCTCCCCGGCCGTCCCAACCCTCTCTTCACCCTCGTTGAACCCCGGGTCCACGTCCGGCACGTCCGGCGCGACTTGCCCGGCCTTTGCGGGTGGATCTCGATGATCGCCTCCCATCTGCAGTGTTTAATATGGTCGATCCGCCCTCGACGAAGTGTGGTGGACATTGCGCATCTCGTGGTCGGATTTGATGTTTTAGGGCTCCTTCCTCGAGCTCCTCCTCTCTCCCAGTACCTTTTTTTTTTTTAATGTTTTTATTATTATTATTATCTTCTTATTAATTCTCTCCCCTGTTTATTTGTTCACAATTCTCATAGTGGTTGAGATACCCCCAATCGTTTTGGAGAGCAATATGGCGGCATTTTCCAGACTCGGTGCGGGTCTATTTTCCCCCCTCCTCTCTTGAGATACCCTCCCGGTCTTTGATTTAGCTTGGGTATTTGTCGCTCTAGTTGCAGGTGGGTTAGGGTTAGGGGGAGGGGGGTTGCGTGGGTTACGCAGGAGCCTTAGCATTTTGAATGCCTACCTTACCTACCTTACCTATCTTACCTACCTACCTAGGTACATTGGAAACAGGCCGTAGGAAAATCCATGATGAGATCTTTCTCCCTGTGCTTCTTCTAGTCAGGTGACGGACGGTAGAACATAACCATTCCTACCGCATCAACATCGGCAGGATCATTGGTACAAGCACTGGAACAGTCCTCATGTGGGATAAACCTCCTCCTCGAGGATCAGGATCATCTGATATGATGATGCCCTACTCTACTCTACCAGTTCAACCTCTTATGATATACTCACCCTCTATCCGGCATCACAATCGACTCATTTCTGTAGACAGGACGGGCAACGCTCTCTCTCTCTTTCTGTCTCTCTATTTCATCGGCTGTTTAGGAAGGGCAAGCTCGAAGATGGAAAAGCTATTCCACGATCGCAATGCAAGTCCTCCACTGTCCCTCTCCCCGGCCCATATAGCCTGCTGGGGGCTGCAGAGCACACCGACCTGGCTGAGAGGGTATGATTCTTCCCATTAAGATCATTCATTCATCTTAGCACAGCGTGATCCTCAAAGCTCGGGCTGGGGCGTCACACCACACACCTGCCCTCTGTCATAAAGAACTTGTATGTGAAAGGGTAGATCATGATGGTTCAAATATCTCGCGTGTGGCTACCTAAGGTAGGCGTATCTATACTGCAAGGCGGCCGGCAGAAACTCCTCCCGCCTCTGCCTCTGCCGCCCCGACTTCTCTCTGCAACTTCAAAGCAGCGCTTTTGAATTAACACTCCCCCCGTCCGGATGCCGCTAGTCCCTTAGATTTTGTTCAGTCCCTTCAAACTCCCCAAGCTCAGCGCGAGACCCTGGCTACGACTCCGTATCCGGACGAAACCTGTGATGGGCCCGTCGTCGCCTTCCTTCTCAATACTCAAGTTGGCGAGAGCGTCCTCTCCTGTAGTGGCCGGTCAGTCTCAAAATTCCGGGGTGCAAAACTTAGGGGTGAATCAAGGAAACTTACCGAACACGCTTCTCGCATAGAGATTTGCGCTCAAGAACTGGCAGTCGCCCTTCAAGCTTGCCTCGGGGGTGAGGCAGTTCATATTGGTCGCGGCCATCAACTGATCCAAGAACTCCCGGAGCGTCTTGGCCTTGCTGTTGATGTTGACCTTGTTCTCCCACTCGAATTCGGTCCACATGGTGCGGAACTGCGTCTCCGTGCACGTCGCCGGCTGGATGTAGTCCATGATATCGACATGCAGGTCGTTGAGAATGACCACGTTCGTGTCCGTGCTGTGTGCGCCATCATACACAACATTACCGAAGATGACGCCCGTGTCTGTCGACGAGACCTTGATCGTGCACTGAACATTGTGGAAGTCGTGGGGGCCGAGGTTCTGCGTGGTCGGCCTCTCCACGACCTTCAGGTCGCCGAGAGTCGCGAACTCCACTGACAGATTCTGCAGGGTCTCGGTTGTCTGGTTCACCAGTAGCACATCCAGCACAATGTCGAATTGGTGGACCTTAACGTACGCTTCTGCGTAGACGGGGTCCGAGAAACCGGTGAGCTGGACGACCCGGCTCAGCTTGGAGCTGAGATCTTCTGCCGCTGTGCTGTCGCCACCGGTGGCACGTTCGAGGTCCACTTCGATTTCGTCGGACCCGTCGCCCTGGTTCTTCCTGCCAAGTTGACGAATCGACACAACGTCGTCGACCTGGATGGCCGTCTTCGCCTTCTCAACGGCCTCCTTGGCAGCCCGCTTCTTCTCTTCGACCTGCACCATTGCCCGGAAAGCCTTCCGAGTGTCGTCCAGATATACCGACTCCAGCTCTTTGTGCGCAGTGAACTCGGCCAAAGATCGCACACAGGACATGATCCGGTCAACAGAGTCCTCATCGATAGGGGCCTTCACGAATTGCGACTGTCCCACCCGGATTATGGAGATCAGAATCAACATGGCTTCTGCACGCAGGGCGTTTGTACGGGCTTTTTCGGACGAGATTTCGGAATGGCGCATCACAAGCTTGGTGAGGGTTGCAGACAGCACAGTCGCCAGATAGTAATCGCCTTCGAGGATGAGTTGTCGCAGCGGTGGCTTCTGTGCTGCCTTGACAGCCTCTAATTTTGCCGCGGCGGACGACTGGCTCGTCAGGGCCGTTTCCGTGGCATAGGTGCCGTCTGCCAGAACGCGCCTCGACCCTGTCGGTGCAGAAGGCTTGTTGTGGCCGTTCACCTGGTCCTTGTCCTTCTCCTCTTCGCCATCCACGTTGTCGAGCAGGCGTTGTTCCGAGGCAAGAATGGGTATCTCTCCCAAGCTGGCCCTGATGCGCTTCCACGCATCCCGAATATCCTTCTCCTCAAGGGAGTATTCGCCGACAATCCAGAGAATCCCTCTGTACACCTTGCCAGCGCGCACTTCGCTCAGTGTATCGACCAGCCTGTGTATAATGGACGGCCGCAACTTGGGAAACTTCTCGACAACCTCCTTGACAAAGTTGATGACATCCACGGCCGAGGTGTTGTTAAAATCGGCAATGAAATCCATCAACAGGTCGACCACGCTGGCGGCCACCTCGGAGAACTTGATGGCACATTGGTGTATGGAGTGGATGAGAAGTTGACGGTATTCCGAGTTCTTTTCATACTCCTGGTCGACCGTCTTGGACAACTCCTTCTTGAGCAGCAGCACGACCTCCTCGACGTTCTTGCTGGAGACCATTTCCAGTGCGATGTCAAGAGCCTTCCTACGAACATCGATATCCGGGCTGGAGAGCACGCGCAGAATCTCCATGACCAAGTCGTCCAGCACGCCCTCATTCTTCTTCCGGAGCTGGTCGACCCGATCGAGAACGATTAACTTCACATTGTTGTCGGCCTCCTTGATGCTCAGCTCGATGAACTTGGTGGCGGCGGCCTTGATGGCGACGGGGTTGTTGGTGAGGGCGGTCAGCGACGAGGCAGCCTCGTAGACGACGGTCGATGCACCGGCCTCGAGAAGATCGAAGATCAATCGCAAGTATCGCGCCTGTCATCATCAGCACATGCCCTCTGGCGGCCTGGATGGTGCGCCTTCCTACCTTGTTCTGGGAATTCTGGACGGCATCCTTCCGGATGAACTCGAGCTCAACCAGTTGGAGCAGCTCCTCTGCATTGGGAATACCCTCGAAGACGGAGCTCAGGTAGACTAGGGCCTTCTGGTGATCTATGCTGGAGAGGGCGGCGAAGGCGTTCCTCTTGCATGTGGGATCGCTCTCGGTGTCGAGGAATGTGGCGATGAGGTCGGAGGCATCTGGTATCAGGGAGGGGGAGTGCTGGTAGATGGAGGCAACGGCGAAGACAGCGTTCTTGCGCACGTAGGCGTGGCGGTGCTCGAGACATGACCTTGCGGAGGAGAGGAGGGGCTCGATGAGCTCAGCCTCGCGCAACTTGCACAAGAAGCGCAAAGTGTTGCCTCGGATGTACTCGTTGGGGTGCTGGAGGTCGTTCCTAATACCGTTACTGCAGAGAAGAAGGCGTCAGCATAGATCAGGAGCAGCAGACAGGCGGGTTTGGGGGCGATGGAAGCATACCAGACCAAGATCATCTCCTGCTTGAGCTTCCCGCCTGCGTCGAGCTTGGGGCAGATCTCGTAGTAGAAGTAGAGGAGCTTCTTGAGGGGTTTCGACTTGGAGGGCATGACGAAACGGATGATGTGCATGAGAAGCTGGGGCATTGGGTCGCCGTTCAGCATGATGGTGAGGATGGTCTTCATGGTCTGGACCTTGGTCTCGTCGGTGCCCTTCTCGAGCTGGGTGCGCAGCTCGTTGGCGGTGGGCACGTCAGCAGCATTGTCCTGGTGGACCAAGCTGTAGGCATTCTCGAGGAAGGAAGACATGTTGGCAGGTTGGCGGACAACTCGAGGAGCTCCTCAACGCATGTATGAGATGGTGTTGCCGGTGCTCCCAGGACAGGCTGTCGCAACGGAGGGAGACCTGTCTTCGGGTGGCTGCTGAACCCAAGCGGGGCAAATCGAAGCTTTCCTGGATGCGGATGCCTCAACCTGTGCCAAGGTTGTATATGCCGGAAGATATTAAGGAGGGAAATGGTCCAGTCGAGGGAGTGGGAACGGGAGTCGAGACGAGGTTCGCGCCGTGCGTGTCGTCTCGGTGCGTAGGTATATGGAAATCGTGTCTCGTCAGGGGCAGGCAGGGACGTTGGAGGGCACAATACCGCGATACAATGGCCCAAACACAACCTGAGTTGAATTGACTTGGAACGAGCTGTCTCCTCACCAAACGGATTCTCGTTGGCTGCCCTTTGCGAATGCGTGAAGTCCCAGGACTGGAGTTTCTAGGGTGGGTGAGGATCGAGTCTAGAGATCTGGCCCCTGCCAAAACGACTGTCAATTGCTTGCTTGCTAGGCTAACGGAGTGACACAGTGGCACTAACAGCTCCGTTGCTCTCTGGCTGTAGGTGGTCCGAGCGTCAGAAAAACGGAGCTGGAAAATCGTCCCTCTCCGAGCTGAAAGGTTAGGGATCCCTGTCAGACCCCAGACTGACGTTGCCCCTCAGACCTCCACCTTCAGAACTTCCTTTGCCTGCCCGGAATCACCTTTGTTGACCTTGCTTGGAATTGGAACTGTCCATAATCCCGTGCGCCCGATTCTGACCTCTGCTCTTTTGCCAACCAAGAGACGACCTGCCACGAACATGGCGTCTACCAACGAAGCCTTCTATCTGCGATACTAGTGATTACCCTTTGCCCATGATCCTACCCTTGTTTGTTGTCTTCCTGCTGACGGCGCATCTGAACAGCTCCGGCCACTCGGGCCGTTTCGGTCATGAGTTCCTCGGTATGTTGTTCTTCCTTTTCCTGAGGTGTCTTGCGTTGTCACGAGATCCTGACTTACTCCACTTGCTAGAATTCGACTTCCGAGTCGTTGGTGACGGCCGCAGTGCCGTTGCGCGCTATGCAAACAACTCTAACTACCGAAACGACAGTCTGATCCGGAAAGAGAGTGCGTCCTCCTGTCCCCTCCACGCCGAGTCCATCCCAGCCCACTGACGTGTCTTTTCTATGAACAGTGTGTGTCAGCTCCCTCGTCATCGACGAGATCAAGCGCATCATCAAGAGCAGCGAAATCCTCAAGTACGACTGCGATCCCCCTTGACCACGAAACACCGTGAACCGCTGACCGGGCAAACAGGGAAGACGACGGCAAGTGGCCACAGAAGAACAAGGACGGCAGGCAGGAGCTGGAGATCAAGATTGGCGGCGAGCACATCAGCTTCGAGACGGCCAAGATCGGCTCCCTGGTCGACGTCACCGAGTCGGCCGACCCTGAAGGACTGCGCGTCTTCTACTATCTGGTCCAGGACCTGAAGGCTCTGGTATTCAGCTTGATCTCCCTGCACTTCAAGATCAAGCCCATCTAAAGTCGTTTACACGGACTCGAGAGACCAGAGAGAAGATATTGGCGCTTTGGAATGTTGATGATACCCTTTTGTTTTGCACGCCATGAGACTATCGATGGCGAGGAGATACATTCTGCAAGCCGCAAGGTGGTGGGACGAAATATCGTAGGTCGAACGAGCTTCAGCATGGAAAGAGGATGCAATTCTGGGAAATCTGGGAAATTAGAGGGCGGTTGTGGAGGGCGTCGGTCAGGGACATGATGTATCCACACACAGTTGAAAAGCATGGGCATGAGATGAGAAGGACCATGTTTCACCATCGGAACACAAGGATGACGACGGATACAGCAGAAACAACCAGCAAGTACAAAACAGGACATTGCTGCCCAGCTGCGGGCAGAGATGACGGCGAGGATTGGCACTCGGTGTTAACGGGTCGAATTGGCTGGGATAGGTGTGCTCTTACCCTTGGACAGACAACACGGATTCCAGCTTTGAGAATCTAAGGAATCCTGGATGGCCTGGACAGGCTCCCCCCTTGGTCTGAGTTGCAAAATAAGAAGAATGCATAATTTACATGTGGGTGTACGGCGTAAGACAAGAAGGGTGGTTCGAGTTCGTGCGATTTCGTTTTACGAGGATTCAGCAAAGACTGGGAGGCTGGAGAGAGGCCCAACTGGAAATCCAAATCGTATCGCTGCTGCCTATGGAACGATATGCACATGGTTGAGGAAGGGGTAAGAAGGAGAAGGCTATGCAACTCATATCACCACTCGAAGACCTCGGAGGTGTTTAGTGGCGGGCTTGCATACCGCCTAGAGCATCTTGAGCATTATACACTCCAACCTTAACCCCTTCAAGACACGGCAGGGGCGCGGGTAACCAGGCAAGGACCTCATTGGGTGTTGATCAAGACCCTGGAGCTTCGAATTATCATTATCTCTAAGTAGCCACGCCATTTTCCCACTCTTTGCTTTGCGCTTTTCGACTTCCACCTCTTTTGCCACGTCACGAGCGCTCTTATCACCTTGTTGCGGTAGGGGAGCTGTACAGTAACGTAACACGAGCATTATTGCGTACCTAAGTGTTACTGTGGACGCGGTATTGCTTGGCAACACCGACCTGATAGGGGTACACAGTATAGGTACCAGGGTATAGCCTCCAGGGCTGTCTGACCCCGGCCGGTTCCGCCGTTGCGCCCTGAACGCTACTGAGCACACTACCTAGCGTACACGCATCGCATCCGTGGGCCTTCCCGTCGGGCGCACCAGGCATTCAAGGTTGATTTCAGACGACAAGCGGCTGCCCGACGACTTACTCCAAAGCTTAGATCCAAGCGCGTTGGATTGCATTGCATCGCATTGCCATTGCCATTGCCATTGCCCTTGCCCATTGCCATTGCCGTTGCAACGCGCCGCTGCCTCCCGTCGCGACATCCTGTTCCTTGGTCTTGTCCCAGGCCAATTCCATGCACCCTGCCGTCATCCGCGCCGTCAACTGCGCCGTCGAGGTCACTACTGTGACGCCGCCTACCTTTCGTCACCCACGATAACCACGACACCCACGGCAACCTCAGGAAGGGCCCGCGCTCCGAGCTGTCCGACAGCTCGTCTTTGTCGAGGTTCTGAGGGTCTATCTCGTCTCTCTCGCCCGGCCTGCGGCTGCCACGTTAGCCGCGATCTGCTGCCCATCGTCACCGCCTATCGCCATTGTCTCAGGAGAATCGTCACGCATTCTCACCAGATCCCACACTCCAAGTCTCAGTCGCCCGGCGACGACGCCTCTCAGCATGCCTACTCCATCCGCTCCCGATCCCCAAACCCCGTATACGTTCTCCTCCACCTGTCCCGAACCAGACGACTCGTCCTCCACTCGACATGACACCCACATGAACGACTCCGTACCGGTCCATCACCCTGCTGTCGCAGACGACGAGTCCTCTTCCGCGCCCCTCGCCGTATCTCACTTTGCCAACAGTGATGGGCCGGTACCTGACACGGACGCCGACGACTCCGCAAGTCCCGTGTCTGACAACCGGGCCTGCCTTGATCCCGCCGACAGGATAGCAAGCGTTGACCTGGACCGCACACATTCTCCCTGCGAGGCATCACCTATCGAGCCCATCCAGACGTCGAGACCACGACAGGGCGTAGGCACTTCTGACCTGCCCGCCGATGACAGTGCTACACAGAAATCAGAGTACTCATCCAATGAGTATGCGATGGAGCAAGACTTCAGTCTGCCCAGTATGGGATCTGGGTTTCCGAGTAGAAGGGTAGGTTTTATCAGCTCCCACGTGGCAACCAGAACGAGAGAGTGGCGTTCTCGGGAGATCAACAGACTGACCAAGTTTGCGTTCAGATAATCCCAAATTCACCGTCTTCGTTTCTGCGAGCAGGCAGTCGATTCACCGGAACACAGCAGTCGGAGAGGCAGGTGTACGAGGTGCAGGTGGAGATCAAATACGTCGATCTACGAGAGTCCTTCCTCTGCGGGTACCTGCGCATTCAGGGTAGGTGTTTCTGGTGCTGGGGCGGTGAGATTCCTCTAGGAACTAGCTCTGACTGACAGGACTTCCATACCTCCAGGCCTGACCGATGACCATCCAACCCTGACGACTTATTTCGAGGGCGAGATCATTGGCTCCAAGTACGGCTTCATGACCAAGCACGCGAGCTGGGGCGCCAATGATAAGACGGACCTGTCGCACTGGGCCAAGTTTCCTGCCTTCCGCCCCTACTCTAAGCAGGCGCGGCGGGGCTCGTCGGTGGTCATCAAGGACATCGCCCAGAGCGAGCACGTCTTCATGCGTTGGAAAGAGCATTTCTTGGTGCCCGACCACCGGGTGCGCACCATCACCGGTGCCAGTTTTGAGGGCTTTTACTATATATGTTTTAATCAGGTACAGGGGGAGGTGAATGGGATTTATTTCCACAGCAAGAGTGAGAGGTGAGTTCTGCGTGTGCCGCAAATAGCACAACCCACGCATGCGCATCCAACCGGATTCCTCTGCATGCATGCGCCCGCATCCAACCCATCATCACACAGCCCACGCACCGGCCCATTGTGTGAAAAAGGCTGACTGACGTTACTGGCAGGTTCCAGCAGCTCGAATTAAAACATGTGGAGGACAGGGGTTGTTTCAGCGCATTGGAGTTTCGGTAAAGATTGGATAGCAGGCAAGGCGTTCGGTGTTGATGATGTGGAACACATGGCATGTGACCGGAGATGTGACGCATGCATGAGAATGTTGGGATATCAAGAGTCCAGAAAGAGGACCTGTGGCTGCGCCAGACGGCTTTCCAACCTGGAGGCGAGGCCCTCCAACGTACTGTGGATCATGACCATGGTGTACTCCAGCGGAAGCGGAAGTGGCATGGCCCCTCTTGCTTCCCTCTATATCGGAGGCATAGCGCAATGTTCTGCCTGCATATATACCTAGGTATATATTTGCGTGTGTATGTCTGTGTGCGGGCTATGCACATCTGTGGGGCTAGGATTATCACCATATCGATCAAGGCAAGGGTTGGGTGGTTCAGAGATACGAGAATCACCCATCCTTCCAGCCACAATCTCATCACACATCTGTCCACGGCAAAGATCTTGGTGAAGGTTATGATGATGGCGGGGTCTCTTTCTGAAATTTGCTAAAGTACCCCTTGCGAAACGGGTTAAGCTCATCCGCCGTGACGCCTCCCGCGTGCTGCCCCTGCGCCTTGGCCCTCCACTCGTCCAGCTCAGACGGCGCTACCGACTCGTCGGGTAGTTTCTGATACGTGATGAGCCGCCGCGACCACCTGTTGAAGGGCTGCACGCAGACGGACACCAGCTCGAGGCACGGGTGCGTCGGCACCTCGAGCTCCTGGTCCTCGTCGTTGGCAGTGGGCATCCAGAAGGACAGCCGGCCGTCGTCGACGAGCGTCTCCGAGGCGAAGTGGAGGATGTCGGAGAGCATGGCGAGGAAGCTGTAGGGCTTTTTGGGCGGGATGAAGGATGGGTCCCTGGTCTTGTGATTAGCACATATATCCACCTCGGGTGGCCTTGGGG
>MUZH01004032.1:0-37496 GCA_003012965.1 Juglanconis oblonga | reverse complement strand
CTCCCACCCCAGTCCTCCTGCAAAAAAAAAAAATCCCTTCTGCTTAGGCCGAATGCAGAGCAGAGAAACACAGGGGGACCCAGCTAGCAGCAAACTAGCAGACGCAGCAGATAAAAGGCAATTGCCGGTCAGAGTGAAAAGATGAGAACTCCTCTGTCCCCTGAAAAGTCCCTCTTCTCGTTGTGGCCTCTGGCTGCCTCCATCAAGACCCTGTCCAACCCTACCACCAGACACTCCCGTGTTTGGTCATTTGCAGTCCTGGCTGTTTTGCCCCTTCATCACAAACATTCCGTCATGTCCATCATGATCCTCCCTTCTCAGCCAGTGCCTAATGCAGATAAAGCCTCTATCAAAGTGTGGGGGCACAAGGTGAGAGACCCCAATACCACCACGTCGAACGTGTGCAGATCTGCAAAATGAGGATTGAGAAAGATGAATGAGAAAAGAGCTCCCCTGGTTCGAGTGCAGACGAGCCATCCGTCTATGCCGATGAGGTATCTTGGAAAAGGAGAAATCTGGCGAACTTTTGAATACGCATTTTTCCCCGCCGTAAATGCAGAAACCACCTGCCCAGTCTAGGTGCACAATGAATGCTCTAATGCAATGACTTGGAAATGGAAAAGAACCAGCCCGCCTCCTAACGTGCAGATGTGTCGGGCTTAGCGTGGTGGAGTGCAGGAGACGCTGCCGTGGACGGAGGCGAGGCTGGATTCTCCGATTCCCCCATATTGGCCAGGGCGCTGATGTCTCCAAGTTAGCTTCTTCGGTTAACCATTTTCTGGTCGCAGGGTATAGTCACTTACGCAAATGCATTCACGGATGCTTGAGTAGGTGGAGTACCGGTCCGGGAGGAAGCGCCCGAGTCCTCGGCGCCGCGGGTCAGCGAGCCGCCGGGACCCAGTCTGCGGCCGCTGTTGCTTCGGGAGTTGAACATGGACGTAGGTCCCAGGCTCACGGCGCCACTAGCAGCGCGCGATGCGCTACCCTTGAGACGGCGCAAGTCATCCATACCAACGGTGTTGGAGGCAGGATTGGGCTGGAAGCCTTGGTATGAGTTGCGAGCATCTCCACGCCCCGAGTTGAACCGTCCACCGCCAGGGTGGTTGCGCGTGTTGCTTCGGGAAGCCTCGGCAGCCTTTGCGGCGGCGGCAGCCTCAGCCTGGTATGTATCAGTACCTGATCGCTTCAAACAAAACGTTGTAGGTGGGGTTGGGGTGGAGAACTTACATCAGCGCGAATCTCCTCTCGCGTCTTGGGGCCCTTGAGACCGTCCTTGGACACCCACTTGGCCCTCCGCAGGTCGATGATATCCATGAGCATGAACTGCAGTCGACTGGGCAGGTTGGTAGTCTCGACCAGGTTTGAGATGCGTTCGAAGTAGGCATTCATCATAGCATTGCCCTTCTCGGTGTTGTCGAGGTCAGCACCAATGGTACGCAACAACTTGGTCAGCGACTCAATCTCAGCCTCATCGGGCTCCTCCTTGAAGTCGAGCAGCTTGCGGACGCATTCATGCATGATGCGCTCTGTCAGCATGCCGAGCTTGAAGAGCTCTCCGATGAACTGAACAAGACCCAGACCACGACGCTTGATAGCCATGGCCTTGTAGTACTCGTCAGACATCATGGCGGTCTCCTTGGTCTCCCCTTCCTTGGGCGCCGGCATGTCGACATTCCAGCCACGCTCGAAGTCCTCCTGGCATCGGTTGAGCAGGTACTTCCGGAACAAAGCGCCACCGCTAACGACGTTGTTGTTCTTGTCGGTGATGGTCACGTCCTTGACTTCGGGGCTCATGTTCTGCAGCATGCGCTGGCAGAACTTGGCGTACATCGCAGCCCAGTGGGACTCATCTGTTGCCTTCTCGAATGTGAGCTGGATGACCTGTCGCAGGGTGCGTCCGTCCTGCTCATCCTTGGATTGTGCAGCAATCTCGAGGATCTGGCCCGATATCTTCTCGAAGTTCTCCGGGGTCATCTTGTTGAGCGCGGACTTGACCTTGCGCTGGACGGTCTCGGGATCGAGGTGATCGCTGCCAGGTGCGTTCGGGGCATTCCGCACAAGACTCATCGGCTTCCAACCAGTGGACGAAGTTTGAATAGGCTTGAGGTCCATTCCCTGCGTAAGAGGCATGGTCTTAGCAAGCTTCTCCGACTGGACATCGTAACCCTTTCCTTGCTTGCTGCTTCCACGAGTCTGGTTCCTGCTTCCTTGCCGGGAGTTTGACAGACCCAGACCAGATGGCGTTCGTCCCATCTGAGTGGCACCGGGAAAAGCACCGCGGCCAAACGAGGCCATGGGTCCGCTCATGGCTGGACGCGGGATCTGGCCCTGGGACATGGCGAAACGCTGGTCCGAGGTTGTTCCGGGAGGCAGAGACTTGCCACCGGCAGGCTGGGTAAACGACCCAAAGGCGCCTCCGGCCGCACTCTTGGAGTTGGAGCGCGGATCCCCGGGCCTCGAGCCTCTAGTCGAAGCGGATCGCGAGCCATCCGAGTCCCCAATCAAAGCCTTGACCTGCTGAGAGAACTCCATCGAAGGCTGCTCGGTAAACACCTTCTGGAACTGTAGCAGGAATGTGGAGTCGTACTTGAAGGAGCCGCCCTTCTTGGCCGCAGTGGCGTTGATGGCCGGGTTGGGGCTGGCGATGCCGACCGGATACTTGATCTCGTCCTTGATGGTCAAGAATCTCGACGATTTCAAGGCTTGCATTGCTGCGCTTGGCGGAGGTGCCTCGACGCTGCCGGTCTTGAGAGGGGCCAGGTTCAGGGCCGCAGGCCTGCGGTCCTTGCCGGTGGACTTGGCCGACGAGGGAGCAGATCCTGGCGATGTCGCGTGCAGGGAGCTGTTGATGGTGAGCTTGGACAGCTTGTCGGCAGCCGAGTTGGCACCGTCCGGCGAATCCTTCTTCTGGGATGCAGTGATGTCGGAGATCTTGCCGGCTAGCAATTCAGCCACAGACTTGTTCTCTCCGCCCTGCTCGGCCAGCTGACGAGCTTTCTCTTTCTCCTCTTCGATACGTTCCATCTCCCGTTCCTGTTCTCGGAGCTTGCGATCGTTTTCAGCGGCAGAAATGAGTTTCTCAGCATCAGCCTTCTTCTTAGCAGCCGCTTTCTCAGCGTCCTTCTTCTTCGTAATTTCGGCTTGCTCTGCTTCTCTGCGAGCATCTTCCTCCTCCATTTCACGAATCTGCCGATCCATGTACTCATCATCCGTCTCACCTGGTAGCTGGCCGTCGGTCTTTGTCTCCTGAACCTTCGACTCTGCCTCGGCCTTGGTCTTCTCGTCGGCCTCCGCCTTTGCCTTGATCTCTGCCTCCTCGGCGGCCTTGGCTTCGGCAGCCTTTTGCTCGGCGACCTTCTGCTCGGCAGCCTTCTGCTCGGCGGCTTTCTGCTCGGCGGCTTTCTGCTCGGCGGCCTTTTGCTCAGCGGCTTTCTGCTCGGCGGCCTTTTGCTCGGCGGCCTTTTGCTCGGCGGCTTTCTGCTCAGCGGCTTTCTGCTCAGCGGCCTTTTGCTCAGCGGCCTTTTGCTCAGCAGCCTTGGCTTCAGCAGCCTTGGCTTCAGCAGCCTTGTGCTCGGCGGCCTTCTGCTCGGCAGCCTTGTGCTCGGCAGCCGCACGCTCTTCCTCTTGCTTGCGCTCGTCGTCTTTGGCTTTTTCGTCGACCACTGCCTTGTCTTCAACCTTCTCCTCGGACTTGTCCTCGGTCTTCAACGAGTCTCCCTCCTTCAACTTCTTGACCTTTTCCATGAAGGCGGCCTTGATTTCAGCTGGGTTGGCTGCGCTCTCATTGCGGCCGTGCGAAGCAGGAGTAGTGGCCTTGGGAGGCGGGGTTGGTGTCGAGGCGATGACAGGTGGGGTCTTGGACTGCTGGATGCTAGGTACCGGTGACGCAGGAACTTTGAAACTGGCCGAGTTGAAGTTGACTTCCTCGCCTGCTGGGTTCTTGATCACGATCGTCTTCTTCTGGGCCCTCACAAAGTTACCGCCCGTCGAAGATGCGATAGCGGGACCCTTCTGGGATGGAGGCGGTCCAGGAGCAGCCAATTGGGGACCCGTGCTCGAGGCCGGTCGCTCAGATATCTGTGAATTACCACGCGACATGGGTTGGGCTTGAGGAGCGGGAGGCTGGAACTGTCCGCCGTAGTAGGCTCCAGGGTTGGGAGAGCCGGGATACATCGGTACCTGTGCGGGATAGTTTGATACGCCCATGTAAGACGCCGCCCTGGGGTCATAGCCAGGATTTGGGAAGTAGTTCTGCTTTGATTCAGTCAGCATCCGCTCCACGCGGTCAAAACCGTTTGGACCTGGTGCCAGGTCCAAGACAGGAAGAGGGTCGTTCGTGAAATGAGGAGGAGGAGGAGGAGGAGGAGGAGGAAGAAGCGGCCCTTGGTGCTCGAGCAGCGAACCACGGCCACGAGGGAGCCGATCGTAGTCCACTGTAGAGCCCCGTCGCTTACTCAAGCGCGAGGGTTTGCCGCTGCTGTCCTGGTTGAGGGACTGGAAGGAAGAAACTGGCTGCCGGTATTGAGATGGTGTGTTCTCGAAATCCCAGCGAGCGCCTTTCTTCTTGTGCTGTTTCTGGTTGAACGGGACGAGAGCCTCATGAGAGAATGGGGTGTTTACTTGTGGAGGGTAGCCAGGGCCGCTCATTGGCGGCGGGTACTGGTGACCGTAGCCACCTGGAGGAGGCACGGGCATGGCAGCAGTCATGTTCGGTGTGCCTTGGCCGGGCACTACGTGGGACATGGCCGGGCTGCCGCGAGCAGGTTGAGGCGAGTTCGGAAATGCCATGTTGCCACGGTACCCAGAGGGGTTAGGCACCATACCGCGGCCCTGACCGTGACCGTAAGGGTGAGGACCTCGGGGGTAGTTGTTGGGAGGATAACCACCCGCCTGAGGGTTGTACTGAGGGTTGAGGCCCCGGCCGGCGCCTCGTCCAGCCCCGTGGTTGAAGCCACCTCGGTTGGGCCCCGGCGGACCGCCGTGGTGGCCCATGTCGCTGTGGTGCGAGGCGGACGAGTCTCTCCGATTGTGGTAAGGCATCGACATCGGGTTGGGGCGCATAGCCGCCATACGCTGCGAGCATGTTAGCATGGGACAAACGCGTGCTTGGGACGAGGGGTGCTGATATGGGCAGAACCTGCACAAGGGTACTTACATCGCCGTCATTAGGGAAGCTGCCGATCTTGAATGCGCTATCCGTGGCGCCAGGCTTTCCACCGCTGGCAGATGGCTGGGGGATTGGAGCTGGGCTGTGAGCAGGCGAGGGGATTCGCTGAGCGTTACCTACACCAGCAGGTATGGGAACGGCGGAGCTAGGCTGAGGAGTTGTCTCAAAGCCGAACTGTATGCCTGGAGCAGAGGTCTTGTTGTTGTAGCCGTTACCGGGAGCGGTTATGCTGACGGAACCATTGCGGCTGTGGTTTGCAGAGTCACCATTCAGACTGGAGGTGCCGTTGGCAATGGTCGGGACAGCGGGGGGCACGGACTGGCGCCCGTTTACTGGTGAAGCGGCATGTTGAGTAGAGGAAGCCGAAGAGCCAGCCACCAAGGGTGGGTTGGCACCGGTCACGACCAGCGGCGTCGAGGCAGGCTTCTTCGTGGCACCGGCAGCGGAGGCATACGAAGGTGCCGTCGAGGCAGCTGTGGTGTTCGGCGCCGGTGTGGTTGAGGGTTGACTCGCAGTGGAAGTCATATGTACGGTGGCACTGGTGCAGGAGACGCGGGCTCGCAGGAGATGAGTGAGGGTCGAGTTGTCGGGAAGGAGGGGTGAGACGAGGGCTCAAGTCGAAAGTCCAAGTCGCGGATCGGGTGAGATCGCGGCCAGAGATGCAGTCGACGCAAGGAGGTGCGGCTGACTTGATAGTGACAGGCAGGGGCGCTCCTAGAGAAAGGAAGAAGGCGCTGCCGTTGTGGATGATGATGGACAAGTCAGGGTTGACAAAGGTCGCACCGATGAAATGGTGTGTGGACGAAAGACGTTAGGTCCCAGGTCCAAGGTCAGTCCAGTCAGTCAGTCACTGTCGAGAAGGGAAGATCGAAAAGTGAAAGCTGTCGCAAACCGATCGACTGGCGAGGTGAAGCGTCAGATCAAGCGACGGTCTGTCGATTCGACTCAGGCAAAGACGAGCGCGAGGCCGACTTTGGAAGTTTGGACGTGTGAAGAGGTCGCAGTCGGTCGTCCGCAATCGAATCGAAAACGAAGAGACGGGGCGAGCGAGAGATGGATCTCGATGATGCGCGGAGTGGAGATGCAGGGTGGAGGGAAAATTAATTCCTTTGGCCTGCAGAGATCCAGTCCGAATGAAAAAAGGAACAACGAAATCTACCACTGCCGTTCCAAGGGAATGGGGTGGTGATGTTGGATGGTGCTCGGGTATCCGAAGATGGTTTTGTGAGAAA
This sequence comes from Juglanconis oblonga, assembly GCA_003012965.1. NCBI lineage: Eukaryota > Fungi > Ascomycota > Sordariomycetes > Diaporthales > Juglanconidaceae > Juglanconis > Juglanconis oblonga. The sequence goes on along the minus strand of MUZH01004032.1, from coordinate 31,097 downwards.
AGAGGAGAGAGGAAAGGGTCGACGAAGGCTCGAATTTTTTTTGCCGTCTGGGGGAGAAAATGGATGGGCGATCCTGTTTGGCCGCCGCTGCAGCAGAGACAGGGTAGGGCAGGGCAGGGTTCTAGGTTGGTCCGGGCTAGGGCTTGTGTGTGCAGTGCAGTGGTCACTACCTACCTATCGACGCTAGTGTGGGGAGCGTGCTGCAAGCGGCGCGTTTGGGCGGGCAGCACAGCAAAAATGCCAGTCAGTCAGCCAGTCCGCCCGTTTGCCAGCGCATCAGTGAGCGTGCCTGTGCTCGCTGCTGCCCATAGGTACCTAGGTAGTTTGTGGCATGTTCGTTTGCAAGTGGGAGTGGTCTGTGCTTGACTCATCCCAACCTGAATCAGTTCTGCTAGTGGCCTACCTCAACGACGATTGCGTGCGGATATGATAGGTAATGCCTGTATACCTCTTACTTACTCACCGGACAAGCTGATGATGGTTCAAATCACTGCGAGGACGGCTACGATATCCACCTGGGCACATACATGGACCGTCTCTGAGAGAGATCAATGCAAGAGTCAACAGCCTTTAGCCTTTCATATCCAGAGTGATAGCTTTGGGGGCAAGTCTGGGTCCCAAGACATATTCATTACATTGATTGCAGACCTCCCCAAGGGAAGAAGGACTTGTTGGCCGTAAAACGAACGGGTCTTATCAATGCCCAAGTTTCGCGTTTCCAAACGCGCTAAGATACTATGGCACATCTGTAGAGAGGTACGTACCGGAGCCCGATCCCGTCTGCCCGTGTCCCGCGTTTGATATCCTTGCGCCTCGCCTCAGGTTTCTCTTCACCACGGCATTTTCTTCTCAGAATCTCTCTCTTCTTTGTGCTCTGTTCGAAGCTCTTCTTGGATCCCCGGCGATCCCTGACTCACACTCCCGCCCGAGACGTCTGGCATCCATTGTCCGTGGATTGTTTGCCTCGAAAATTCCAGACGAACTTTTGTGTGCGCCATTGACGTTTTCCTGCCGCTAGTTCCACGTGTTACGCTTGGATTCTGTTGTGGACTGTGGATACCGAAAGCTACCTGAGTACCGCTCCATCTAGTGTAGGTTTGGCAGCCCGCTAGGGTTCGTTCCCCCTCTCGAAATGGTCTGGCCAAGCAGTCGTGCTGTCATGGATGGCCCTCAAGCTTCCAAGCTTGTTCAGTCCATCGCTGCGCACCGTGTTCGAGCATCGTGATTATCACTACGGGCAACGGGATGGAGCATGTTCGAACGAGCCCCACTGTGGATAGCCACCATTGGCGTCATCGGCTCCAGATCCGTCCTCCACAAAATCAAGTGCCAGCCCTGGACGAGCGCACTGCCAGTGGTCGCTGCAACATACACACAAGTCAAGGCGAGAAAGGCCTGCAAACCCAAGGGCCCACACAACCCAAGCTTACCAAAAACACGACAAACTGTCGTCTACATGGGAGAATCTGCAAAGCTTCCCAAGACAAAGGGACCTTAACCGAGTTAAGACAGGCAAAGTCCGTGCCGACCGACAGGTCACCACCAGATTCTCTCGAAATACCAAGTACATCCCGTACCCGTATGCAAAATGACGAAACAATTCTCCAAAAAGAAGCAAGCGGCGAAACTCCGAAGCGGTCGTCTCCGAGTCACCTCTCACGCCGCAAGCCACGCAAGTTCCAAGTCGGGGGCCAACTGATTGGTGGCACCCAGGAGGGCTGAGCCTCACAGGCCAGTCAGTAGCAAGCTCTGGTAGGTCGAACATCGATGACTAGGTACGGACGACTGGCATATGGGAGTCTGTCTGCAGGTCTCCGTGGATGAGGCGGCGTTGACCTCGTCTCCCTTGCGACCACCTGTAGCCCAGAAAATGACCGACCCTGCAAGTGTTGTTTTGACATCGCTTGTCATACGAAGACTGCTTTTTGGATTCGTGCCATTTCTGCGCGGTACCTTTCTCACAGCAGACATATCATCAATTCTGTCCCCTGTTGAGTTCATGTCTCGCTTAGAGTGGAGGAATAGGATAAGAGACCGGTTGGTCGTCTGCTGCCTGGCGTAACGTCGTAAATGTCATGGTAGTTCAATTTCGTACAGGCGCTGCTGATGCTCGTCTATCCCTTTCTCTCGTCAGCACTTTACCCGTACCGTCAGCGACCAGTCGTGCCGTCTTACGCTTCGTCCCTAAAGTCATCCCCTAATCCGGACGCCAACTGCAGTGACTCAACGCACGGTGAACGATTACTTCTCCTCAGCCTCAAAGCCCTCAACCAGTCCCTCGCCGTTTGCTTCCTCCTCCTCCGGAATGGGTTCCATGTCCCTGGCATCATCCATCTGCTCCAAGGGCATTGCCTCTGCTTCTGCCAATGGCAGACCCTTCTCGGCGCGCATCTGCTCCATCTTTGTCTGAGCCATCTCGTACACATACTGACCCAGGTGCTCCACGCCCTCCATGACCGCCTCGCCCAGCACCGTGTCGCTCGCATCCTCGAGCAGCTTGCGCTGCGATGGCCAGAGTTCACCGGTCACCAGCGTCAGCTTGTCTGGCCGCTGCAGGAGAATATCGAAAGCCTGTTTCAGTTCGTAGCACCCCTCAAACACCTCGCGGCGGCCGAGAATGTACATGCCCAGCCGTGCTCGCGAGAGAGCCACGGTGAGGCGACGGATGTCGCGCAGGTAGCCCACCTTGAATGTTCTCGTTAGTGACAGGATGATATCTGTGGAGACTGTCAGCAATTCAAGAAGTGCAATGCCCAGAGTCGAGGCCACCTACAATCATTTTGCTCGCCCTGATATTTGTCGACCGTAGCCACGATCTTGGGCATACCAAAAATGGGGTTCCTGGCGCATCGATGTGAAAGAACATCTCTGATGAGGGCTCGCTGGCCAGCATACGTGGTGAGGATGCTGATCTTGGATGCGGGATAGCCGAGAAGTCGCATATACTGGAACACGGCCACAGCATATTCGGCCTCGCCGAGGTTCTGGATGAAGTGCGGCACTGGCTCTACTTCTCCCTTGCCTTTGTAGTCCGTCACATTGATGAACTGATAATCGTATTTGAAACCGGCATTTGCACCGAGGAACTCCTCTGCCGTCTCGACGTGAGGCAAGTTCCCGAGGTGAGGATACCGCCACTGGTAGAGCTGGGCGATGGATGGGCGAGCCCGCCCCTGCTGGTCAAGCGTGATAGTCGGCACGCCCAAACGGACAAGACGAGAGAATAAGGACTGCTCCAGGTTTGCGAAATCCCGGAATGCGAGGTTCTGGATGATAGGAGAGTTCTGCAGGTGGTCACCACAGAGAACTACACGCTGAAGAGGCATTTTGCCGTCTTTGGGCTTCTGCATCGCAAAGGGAATGAAGTTCTCAATCTCGGTGATCTGAGCCGCTTCCTCCATCACGACGTTGTCGTAGTGGAAACCAAGCTGCGCAATCTCTCCACGTCTGATGGCGGCATGCGTTGAAGTCATCGCGATGATTCTGGCCTCATTCGTGAGGAGGTAGTTGGCCTTCTCTCGGTCGCGACGCAGGATCTCGAAGGGCAAGGCATCGGCAAGCTCGGTAAACATTTTGGAGACATGCCTGTAGCAGCCAGTGGCGATCTCCAGAACCGTCTCACTGTCTGCTTCTGGAGGAAACAGAGGCTGGGGCGCATTTGAGAAATAGAAGTGGAAGGGGAAGGCGGCAACAATGTCGGACACCGAGGCACCCCCGGACTTTACCAGCTCGATGAACTTGGACCAAGCAGGTACAACATAGACCGAGTTGAAGTAACCTGCCGTCTCAGCCGAATTACCATGAGCTCCAGGTGCGCCCATGCTGGCAGCGAGCCGGGTCACTTCCTGGAGGTACCGATCTCGGTTCTCCAGGAAGGATTCGACTCGTCCGTGTTTGCTGAAGTTGCCCTCGGTATCCAATTCCTCTTCGCCGTGACCCAGACGCAGCAAGTGGCGTTCGTCGATATCCAGGGCCACAATCTTGGCAAATAACTGGTTCAGAGCCTGATTGCTGTGTGCAATGAGTAGTGTTCTCTGCTGGGGAAAATTGTGGTAGATGTTGTTGATAATTTGCGTCGCAACGTCGGTTTTTCCAGTTCCTGGTGGGCCGACAACGACGGTGAGTCCGGGCTGGCTTCCAGAGGTGATGGCCTCGATTTGGGCAGGTGTAAATCGCACCGTGTTCAGCTTCGGTGCATCGACAGGATAGGGGCCGTTGTTTAAAGGCTTGTAAGTGGAAACCTTCAAAGTCTCGACTTCGGCTTTCAGGGCCGGCTCCGCATCTCTCCGTCTCTTCTTGGAAGGCTTTGCTGCTAGCTCTTCTGTAGGTCGGTCTGTGGCCTCCAGGATATAAGGCGGACCAAAGCTTCCAGTAACATCATCACCGGGCTCGATGATCTTGCCTGGCAGGCTTTCTATGAGATGTTGCCAGTCGAGAAATGTATCCCGGTAATCGATCTTCTTAAGACGATTCGGTAACTGCTTGTACGAAGCACCCGCTGGATCGCCGTATCCGAGGAACACCTCATGCAGCCACGACGCCAATGGAACCTCGGAGAGGGTCAGCCTCTTGACGGACTCCAGAACAGGCTTGAAGTTGTTTTCCCGTCCACTCCTCCGCATGACGAGATTGATGCGTTCGTACACGTCAGGCTTGCCAGTGGACGCTCGTTGCACGTCCAGCTTATACATTGCAGCATCCAGCTTGAGCCGGATCCGTCTCACCGGGCTTCGCCCACGGCCCTCGAAATAGGCAGAGGCATCTCTTACAGCGCGCCCCTTGTCGTCCAGAATCTGGACAATTTCGGCAGAACGGACAGAGACGAGGCCCAGCTTTCGAGCCTCCGCTGTGCTGCCATGGCCGGGGGTCTTGGGTTTTGATGCGTCGACCGCAAGGAGAAATACCACGTCGTCTGGTCGCAGAGACTCCCATTCACGGCGAACGTTATCCCCCAGCCGACGAATGTCGATGGTGATTTCCGCACGCACGGCCGATGGCTTGTCATCTCCCACCGCCGCAGGCAATACCTCAAGGATCGATGGCTTCGAAATCGGCAGGGCCATTTTGGAGAACCCCGGAAAGTTTGTCTCGCCGGACTTTGTAGCCTCTGGCTTCAACCTTTGCAAAACGTCCTCGATATCTCTCCTTATGGCGTAGAAGGATTCACATCTGTACAAGACCAAAGATCGCCAGAGGAAATCCCCAACAGACAGATACTGCAAGTTCAGTTTCGGTATCGCAAGCGGATGGGATCCATCGTATGAGTCAGTTCTCAAGAGGCTTTCCTCGAAGAGAGCCTGCTCGGTGGGCAAAACACTCATGGCTTGAGCGGTCTCCTGGAACGTCTTCCGTCTCTCGAAAGTAGACAATAACACCTCAATCAGGAACTTGCGATCAACTGTCAGCCCGGTCGACTCTGGATAGGATGTCCTCAGATCAAGCAACGCCGTCAGCTGGATGATCTCCTCATCGGTCAGAGGGGCAAAGAGGGGCTCGAGCTCTTTCCTCTGGTTGATGGCGGCATAGTTTGACAGGGCCAGCACCGTCAGCTTGTCCTTGAAGTGTTTTAATGCCGTTCTCTGTAGGTTGGCAAGACTTGCGCAGTGCTGGTCATATGCCTGTGTCTTGCTCTGCTGGGCTCCTGACTGGTCATCGATGGTAAAGTGGGTGTAGTGAGAGAACAATGCGAAAAGGTCACGTAGCAGTCCATTTGCCTCAGCGTTGAAGGTGGGAGAGAGAGAGGCTGCTGGGATCAGGTGCAAATCCTGCAACAAGAAATTGGCATACCGCCTGGTGGGGAGTTGACTCTGTAGGTCGGAGAGAAACTCGACTACTCGTTCGCAGTATAAAACGTCATCTGCTGCAGATTAGTATGGGAGGAAGAAAAAGAAGAATAGCAGACCGTTCAGCATACCTTTCCCAGCACCCTCCGCGTATAGCACACTCAAGAAATCCAGAGCGAGTGTATAGAGCCACGACCGGTCGAAACGCAGTCGAGCTTTTGTCGGCTCGTCCGCAGAGTCGTATCGCTTCGCCGCAGCCCTCCACGCCTTCCGCAAGTGGTTGTTCTGCGCCAACTTCTCATCACGCTTCTTCTCTGTCGACAAGTTATGCCATATGGATATCGACACCAGCGGCGCGCACTCTTTCCGTACTATCGCGCAGTCCAGACTCTGGAAAGAGTATATCACGAAAGACACTATCTGAGTTCGAACGGCGACGGAGAGGGATCGATCGAGGCTCATCGAGAGGATACGTCGAAACAGCGTGGAGAAGTCATCCGGTCGGTCTTCGAAAATGCCTGAGTGCATGTCAACATCATGTCTTTTCACATGCGCCGGATGTACCTACTCCAAGTCTCCAAGCGCTCTCTGTGCTTCGCATTGACGATGAGAATGATCAGAAGGACGTGGTGATTCGAAGACTGCTCGCTATAGCCGGGCCAGAGATAGCTGCGCACATGTTAACGGCAGGACTAGGCTGAGACAGGCCGGGCAACCTCACCTCTCCAGTATTTGCAAGCCCTCCAACGCCAAGAGTGAGGATACTGGGAACTTGTCCCTCTCCAGGGGATCCCAGATGTCCTGCTTCAATACATCATTCTTGACCTTGACCTTGGTCGCCTTCTTGGACGGCTTCAGCCAGTGTTGTTTCGCAAGCTGCGCAAACTCGGATTGCCCTTCTGCGACCGGATCTGCTGCTGTGGAAGGGGGTTGACTGTTTTTCGGTTGCGCACCGGCAGTCTTCTTCTGTCTTTTGGAGGTGGGCATGGTGACTGGATGTGCAGAGAGTTGTCGTCGCGTCACCGGGCACCAGCACGCGCCGTGAAATTTCGTTGATGCGAACCGCACTGAGCTTCAGCCTCGCCTGCGAGTCGACCGGGGTCCCACGTTTTGCGATGCCGCCAAGAATAAGCTCGGACCATGTCGACAGGCCTTCCGTTTTCAAATCGTTCAACTGCAACCAAACCGGGGGTCAGCTTCAATTCAACTACCACTCGCGACTTAGAAGAAGACTCTACTGTCCTGGGAGCCCATGACACATCGAGATACCATTCGAAAGTACATCCTCCATACAAATCATTACTCGCTTTACCTCTACATGCTCTCCATCTTCGGATCCAGACGTCCCTTTCCTGCAGCCTGACCGTTGGTCGCGACACCACGGCGCATTCAACGGCAGACCAACACTCCTCTTCTCCCATCCTCCCACTAGGAACCCCCCCCCCCAAACACACAATGGCGCCCTTGGACGTCGACAACTATGGCATACCTTCCGTCACAGTCTTTGTCAACTTCTTTGAGGAGGCTCTCGAGAGCGCCAACGCGATAAAACCAGATGCGACGGTCGAACCCACTCTGGAAGACACCGACTTGAAGGAAGTCCTCAGCCGGCTGCCAGCAACCATAGAGCCCGACGCCTCCCAGAGTATCGCAGGTACTCGTCAGCGCAACAGCTCCAAGTTTGCGACCATCGAGACCGCGGCCCGCGGTCTTCTCAGCAACCTCATCGTACGTGGTGCCCTCGCGCCGAGCCATCCTGTCGAGCCAGGCCGCTGACCATGCCCAGGCCCGTGTCTCTATCGACTCACCCGACTTTGTCAAGGTGTGGAACTTCTTCGACATACTTCAATGCCTCTCCGACCGTGGCCAGTGCGACCCAGCGCTCCTCGTATGGCTTATCGAAGAGCTGCTCGACAGTCAGACCATCCCCGGATGTCGCAAGATCTTTGATTATCTCGAGTCGCGTAGGAAGCGCATAATATCAAAGAACTTCAACGACAAGAAGCTGGTCATACTGAGGAGCTGTAATGAGTTGCTCCGTCGACTGTCCCGCGCCGAGGATACAGCCTTCTCGGGACGCGTCTTCATCTTCCTCTTCCAGAGTCTCCCGCCCGGTGACAAGAGCTCGGTCAATCTCAGGGGCGAATATCACACGAAGAATGTCACCACCTACGATCAGGTTCCCCCCAAGTTGGCGGACTCCGAGGACAATATGGAAGTCGACTCTGAGACACCTGCCGTGAAGGAAACGAATGGCCAGGCACAAAGCAAGAGCGTGTCTTTTAGTGAGAAGAAGGACTCAGCGGCGGACAAGCCGCTCGACCCCGACGAGCTATACCCGGTCTTCTGGTCTCTGCAGGAAAGCTTCAACCAGCCCAAGAAGCTGTTCGAGGCTGCCCACCTTGCCCAATTCAAGACTGGTCTCGAGGAGACTATGAAAGCGTTCAAGGCGAATCCGGTGCAACATGACGCCAAATCTTCGAAACAAGGCGACGACAAGCGCGGTGTCAAGAGAAAAGTGGACGCGGAAGAAGACGACGTTTTGACGTCCTTCAACCCGAAGTACCTGACTAGCCGTGATCTGTTCGAACTTGAAGTGAGTGTCGATCCACGCAATCTTTGGGATACCTACTGATGATTTGAGATAGATCGGCGACTTGTCGCTCAGACGCTACGTGCTGGTCCAGGCTCTCATCATGATAGAGTTCCTCCTCTCACTCACCCCCGAGGCCAAGGAGAAGCTGTCATCGATCCAAAGCATCAACAAGTCCGTGGCCTACCTAGACCAAACTCTCAGCGAGGACGACATCAAATGGGTCGCGGACATGAAGGCGAACATAACCGAGTACCTGAAGTCGGCGACCGATGGCCAGTTCTTCCTCAGGATGGTGGAAACTATTCTCTCGAGGGACAAGAACTGGGTCCGGTGGAAGATCGAGAACTGCCCCCTCATCGAGCGACCGCCGATCTCCCCGAAGGAGTGGGCCAATGCCATGAGCGACGTGAAGAGAGAGGCCACCAGCAAGAAGATCAGGCTCAACTCCACGCACCCAATGAATCTCGACTTTCTGAAGGAAGGTGATGACGCGGATGTCATGGAGGAGCTGAAAAACCCCAAGAGGTACAAGCTACCGGATGTCAAGAGCTTCCAGAGAGGAATCCAGGAGGCCGATTTGGACATTGAGATGACATCCAAGGTCGAAGAAAAACGCGATGCTATCGAGCACAAGGCGAGCAAGACTTGGCGCGCTCTGCGGATAGCCAGTCGGACGAAGCTGGCGCTTTTCGACAGGATCGACTCGTATGAGGACATCAGCATCCTGTTTGAGGAGCCGAAACCAGAGGAGGATGCGCAAGAGAATGGCGAGAACGAAGACGCAAAAACTACGGAGAACAGTGACAAGGGGGAAACGGCGGACGCTCAAGTGGTGATGGCGGATGATAGCAAGCCTGAGCCCGAGCCCGAACCCGAGCCTGCTGTACCGACTGAACAAAATGGTGCACCTGTCGAGGCCATGGTGACGGATGGTTAGACTACGACTGCATTGGATGTGGATTGGGCAAGCCCTTGTCCAGCGCACCATCATATGATACCCAAACGAAGCATGAACAAGCCGCGCGGCAATTCAAGGTGTCTCTTGTGTGCCAGCCACCGATGAGCTCGTCGGCGATTTTCCTCAAGAGCCCGTTTTGAGAAGGCTAGATTGGTGGTGGTCAGACCAGGGAGTAGAGTAGTACTAAGTCGAGACGCCTTCACATTCGAAACTTCTCGAGGGGATTGCTTTGAACGAGCCCCCAACACCCACAGTTGATCTTGACTCGCGACAGCAACCGCTAGAGGGGGGAATACATTTTCTGCCTAGAAGTTCACTCTAGGTCGGTGTTGAAAATCCGATTCGCACCGACCAACAGCCTTGCCAACAAACCTCGGACCAAGATCCTCCACCACCTACCTATTTGCGAAGAGATATCATTATCTTTATGCAAAATTCATTTTCGCTCTAGAGTCCCGCCTATGCCCATGCAAGACGTCGTAGCATTCTTCCGTACATCCTGATATCCAACACACGCTCTTGACATAAGTCGTAACCCAAGCCCCGGATCATGGAATACACGCGCAACCAAATTTTCCAAATCTTGATGGGGAGAGAGGCCGTTCATCTCAGCCCACCCCATCTCCCACGCCCTGCCGCAGATTTATTGAGTGCGAGTCGTCTGCCGATGTTCCCAAAGCATACGCAGCTGCAGAAGAGCACGCTGATGACCCATATCCCCGTCTCTATCGTCCTCTGCGTCGCCAGGCCACCCAGCATCAGAGGCTCGTCACCAGTGCGACCGGTAAAGTTCCGGCCCGGGTAATGTGATGGGTAGCCGGTCGGTGCGGGCATGATCTCGGGGTTCAGGCCTAGTGAGAGTATTGTGCCCGCCAGTCCGACGGCAGCAGAGAAAAGGAAACCGGTTTTGGACCGATCGATCAGGTACCATAAGAGCGGGTTGGCCATTGCCAAGGTCAAGGAGACCTGCATCGTTGAAGCCCATGGGATCTTCCTCTATGCGGGTTGTAAGTCTAAGGCACGGGTGGGGTCGGGCGGGGACGGCCTCGAAGGTAGGGAAAACTCACAATCGCAAAGACAATGCCAGCAAAGGCCCCAATGCCACGCACCACAAGGGCCCAATCAGTACCCGGAACTTCTTCATCTTTGATAGCCTCCTCGTCTTCGTCGCCCTGTCCTTTCTCGAATACTTCTTCCCATTTCCCGTCAAACCAGGGAAGAAGACTGCCTAGCACCACACCGCAGAAACCGCAGACCGCGAGGTACCTCCCATCGCACCCGGGTTTGATCATCCCTTCCACCGGAAAAGATGCCCATTTTTGCTCGGTGGATAATCGAAGGAGGAGGGCCCCATAGCCCATTCCTAACAGAAACAACAGCCCCGTCCGCAGGACCAAGGATACGGCCGAGGCAGGCTGGTACCCTTGCCCTGATCTTCCTGAAATCGTGGATGACCGCCGCCTCGCCAGCACGGAGGAGCGATCCCTCACCAGCTTGTATATGCTGTCGTCCAGCGTGCCCGACACCGGGGTAGCGGTAGCCGACAGATCCTCCTCCTCGTAGCCGGAGATGTTGGGGGAGTATATTCCGGACAGGGTCGAGCTGGTCAGGAACTGGTAGGACTCGGCGCGGCTGGTCGAATCTATTGGAGGGTTGAAGGCGTGGGGGTCGAGGTAGTTGTCGCCCATCTGGTCGTCCTCAAGCGAGTAGGGCCTCGGGCTCGACGGCGGGGAGTCGTCGTCCGGGGGCGTGCGGCACGTCAGGCCCAGCTCGAAGGGGCGCCGGGGGATGGGCCGATGGATGTGTAGTGCTTCGTCGGACATGGTAACCGTTGCTTCTGGAGGACAGGACAGGACAGGCGAGACGATGTGGTATGCAGCTGGCCGTGGATCTGCAAATTGGCGAGATGGGGGGGAAAGGGGCTTCCAGTTGCTCATGTGGGTGTGACGGTCTTGTGTGTCTCGGTTCCGCTCAGCAGCGAGGCGTCTCGCCTTCTTTGGTCGTCTTCGGCCGTGCTCGGCCGTGCATTCACGTGCGCCGCCTTATACGCGAGACCGCTTCTGATCTGGTTTCAAAGTGGATGTGTCATCCAAGAAAGGGATGCAGAAAGGGATGCATATGCTTGGTCGGGGGACATGTGTTGTCTCTTCGCGAGAGGAAGAGGGCAGCAACAAGTAGCACGAGTTCTCTCCCAGGTTGAGGATGCAGGAGATTCTTGTCGGTTTCCCCTCATGCAGAAATCGCCGTTGGCGTTGGCGTTCCAGTCACGGTCGGTGAGGAAATGTAAGGTTAGCCGAATTCGGATGACAGTCAATAATACGACCCCGCCGCCTCAACAGTTGGGATTCTCAAAAGGATGGATGGTCAGCCCCAATGTTGATAGGCCCCAATGCCCAGAAAAGGCGCGACGTGGTCTGAGACGAACAAATGTACGAATGATGGTCAGTCGCCAGCCAAGTTAGCGTTGAAAGCCAGTTGCAAGCCACTTTCAGGCGCGAGTTCCAAGCATCACATGTCAAAGATCAGAGCCACGGGGTGCAGGTGCATCCCCCCGAGTGGAGCCCCAGCCAGCACTGTTCGTACCATGACCAGCGTTGCGTTCTTGCTGAAGGGCGTGTGTCTCCCTGTGATTCGCCCATTTTACCCCGGATTTTATAGGCTGCGGGCGGGGTACCGCTGCACTGCATGGCACTGCTTAAACGCGATCCGAGTCAAGCCCGCCAGATTCCACGAAGCAGAACCTGGTTTTGCCCTTTTTCGAGGGACTTTTCAGGGGACTTTTCAGGGGACTTTTCAAGGGACCAGGCATGGTTTGTTTATTTTCCACAGCACGAACGACTCGTCGAGAGCTGTGGGCGCGAACCCAAGTCGCTCGAAAGATCTGACAGACGTTGAACGATGCCATCATGTCTGAAACGGGTCATGCTGAGGATTCGAGACGTCAACGTGGTACGACCAGTATCACATGTTGGGTGGACCGCGATGTTTCGCCCACCGCGAACTTTCCCAACCCCATGTACACGTACCAAAGTAATGGGCTTGAACCGGCAGCGCTTATCAAGGTTCGATCGGGGATTCGACGACGCATGTACGGTATCTGAAGGCCCTGTAACTGCATGTTTTGCAGAAGCAGGGGATTCTGCCCCGGGTATCTGCCCCTGACCTCAGCAGGGGAAAAAGTTCCACCTACAACATCTTCTTGGTGCGGCACATCCGGTCGCTTCAGCTTCTCTTGCTAGCACGGCCGTCATCCAGGCATGCCAACAAAAGAATCGATAGCCCATGGAAACCGAAGGTGGCATGGGTCTTGATGCGAGGACCTTTGTGAGCGAGGGACGATGGCCCCTCTCTTTCACCCTCAAGTTCCCACAGCCCAACCCGGACGGAGAAGCCCGAGGCAAGCCGACATGGTTCAGCTACGACCTGTACCGCGGCCACCGAAATCGCAAGCCGGAGCTTCTCTACGCGAAAACCAAGCACGAGTCTGAAAGGATCGCATACTACAAGTTCCTCGAGGAGCAACACCGAGTCCTCGGCTTCGACCTGGAGTGGCCCTGCTACATAGCCGAGAACACTCGCACCCGTCTGCAAGACCGCGTCGGCCTCATCACCGTCGCGAGCGAAGATACGATCGCCCTATTCCACGTCGGAGCGCACGACGGCAACATGTCCGAGGAGCTCATCGCCCCCTCGCTGCGGAAGATCATCGAGTCGGCCGAGTTCACCAAGACCGGCGTGAATATCCTGTCCGCAGACTTCCGGCGACTGCAGAAGTGGTTCGGTCTTAAACCCCAGGGCGCCGTCGAGCTGAGCCATCTGCACAACCTCGTCACCTCGAGCGACCAGCTGGGCAGTTGCACGACCAAGGTGTCTTCGCTCGAGAAGCAGGTCAAGATGCATCTCGGACTGCCGCTTGACAAGGGCAACAGCCGCGTGCGAATGAGCAACTGGAGCCGCAAGGTGTTGAGCAAGGAGCAGAGGCTATATGCGGCGAATGATGCCTACGCGAGCTTGATGCTCTATCATTATCTTGAGGCCAGAAGGCAGGCGTTGGACCCGGTGCCACCGCCGCCACTGTGGCATGAGAGGTATGAGTGGTTTGCGCACATCCCCAACAGGGGAACCAAGCTGCTGTCGCAGCTGGATGGCGATGATGGGCTAGTGAGAGTGATCACGATTTCTGATTGGTCTGCCGGGCGCCGTGAGAATGTCTATACCGTGGATCCAGACCAAGTCGTGGGGCGGTCCCCGTCTCCTGGCCCAGGAGACGCACAGGAGGCTTCCACACCAAGTAGGCCGACGCGTCGTAGGGATTTACGCGCCACGCCGACTGAGCGGAGGCATCGTACTGCAGCTGTGGCTGCCTCACCTCAAAGCCAACGGGGCTCTGCGGGAAGAACGGCCAGGCCAGTGAACCCGCTGCTCGAGAAGCTGAAGGACCACAGGGAGAAGATTGCAAGGCAGCGCCGCTGGGAGCTTTACATGGTGGCTCAGAACCCCGTCCTGGAAGAGATTGCGCGCAAGAAACCACAAACGATACCTGAGTTACTGGAGATCAAGGGCATGGGCAAGAAGAGAAGTGACAAGTTTGGCAAGGCCCTCTTGAACATCGTCATTCTTCATGAACGGCAGGAGGCAGCTAACACCCACGACGACGACGACCACGACGACGACCACGACGAGGAACAGTCTCCAGCGGCAGACAGTGATGCTTCTTTAGATGAGTCCTCTGATGAGAGGCAAGGTCCCAGCAGTCACGAGAGGCGCATGGTGGCTGAACCAGTCACGCCGCCCGCGAAGCGACCAGCGCAGCTCCACACAAATCTGACCTCGAAGATGCAGAGGACGAGGCTCCTACAGGAAAGAGGATCACAAAACAAGCCCATCGAATTAGACGGATCTGACGGAGACCTGCCGACGGCCCTAGAAGGCTCTGGAGGTGAATTCCCGCCGACGAGAGGACGGGAAAGGCCGGTGAGAAGATCCCTATTGCCCGGCATGCTGCGCGATGTCCGGCAAATAGATACCTGGTCTTAGTACATTGACTGATTGGCCTCGCAGCCGCCACAAATGCACGGAATATACCGCTGGTTTGCGCCTCAGGGCCCTAGGGCTGCCACCTGAGCTGTTTTGCCGGGTCTGACTAAGGTCGAGCAGAGCGGAGGAGGCATGCAGGAGGCTAGTTGCTAGGTCCGACACACCCGTACTTCGATGAGGAGGAGTGATGCGGTGGCGATGCTAGTCTCGTGCCCAATGGCTTGGACGAGTAGTTGACCTTCGAGGCATGCTTCCAGCTACATGCCAGTGTAGCTGTTGGCGATGCGGATACGCCAAGGGGAGACTCATGTGGAAAGCCGTCGATGGTTCTGTCTCGCGACTGGTACAGATGCTGGAGTGTTTCCAATTCAACAACAGCAAAGTGAAGGGCTTGATCGGTATGTCATGCCAGATCTGCGTCCATGAGGACGGAAGTGATGCAGATTCTCTGCTATGGTTCCTACGGTCGGTCGTCAGGCTCGAGACAAACGCTGGTATCTTGAGCTCTACGTCCACAAATGGGAAGAGGGGTATGTAGCTTCGTCGTGCTTAGCTCGGTAGTCTGCGGTCTACCCGTGGTCACCGTCGAGCCGGGCGATGACTGGTCTGGAGACAAGAGCCCGGCGCTTGTCACCAAGCGGCGTCGACGGTCAACGGCTTGGGGTTGCTGAGTGCATTAGTCATGAGGCAAGGCTTCCTACGGCACAGACGATTACGGTCTAGACAACCGGATCATCGTCGAGGTAAGGCCTTTCCCGTAGGATACGGGTGTTTGCGCTACGCTCTGGTGTCTCCACCTGTGGCGGTGTTGATAGGCGTTCCATGACGCGCATCGCTCTTGGAGGTGTGGCAGGTTGGCATCGAGATTGCGGAAATGCGATCGCACTCCGGGATTCCAATCTCGTCTTACCTTCTAGCCTCGTCACGTTTTCAGGGTCCGTCGTGCCTGGGTCCCCAGCATGCAGCGGCACCGTGAGAAGGCTAGCGGATGGGCGGCTGTCGTCTGTCGTTGGCGGCCGTTTGATGTCGGTTGAGCCATTCCTGTGCCTCGTAGCGGGCTGAACCACAACACTGAACTCCTTCTCGCATGGTAGGCATGGATTCAGGCTTTTGTTGGAGTGCTCACTCGGCAGGCTCGGCAGGCTCGGCGGGGAAAATCTGAGGAGAAGATCTCCTGCTCGTCCCAGGGACCCGGGACTCCAGGTTGATCGTCCATGGACCACTAGTGTATAGCTACAAAGTAAGCTCCTGAAAAGAAAGCTGTCGAACTGGTCGCATGCGAGTTTGAGCCGCGCTCGAGTGAATCCAGCCAGTCAGCTGGCGGCAACGGCAGCTGTTCGTCAGCAAAGACTGCAACCCTATGAGAGGAGGCCAATGAAATCGTCGATTAGGCACGATCAGTTCAGCGAGGACGTCATGTGAGGATCGTTGGCAGTGGTAGCCATCAGCTTTGACCGGGATAGGGGCTGTGTAGTCACGGCTTAACGACCGACCGCAGATTCGGACTTGGGATGTTGGCAGGGAACACTTTGTCTTGAGCTCATGTACCCTCAGGTACCTGCTCAGGGGAAAGAAGTTACTGCCAAAACCCGTTGGACCCTGATCTCGATGTCGCTTTCTTCTCTCTGTCAGGTCTGGGGGTTGTTCCTGTTGTTGGAAGTCTCTAAGCAGTCTCTAGGAAGCCTCCAGGAAGCATCCAGGAAGCCTCTAGGAAGCCTCTAAACCACAGTTCGCTCATGGCTGGACGATCGAGACTGATCCAGATAGTCGCGTTGAAGCGCACGGTGAAGGCTGTCTCGCACCGCAAGGCTTGGTATGACGTCTTCGGAAGTCGGCGCTGGCAGCGGGGTTTGGGACGTGTTCCCCGAGGCGCTGGTACACTAGATGACCTCGGGAGGCCTGTGATGTGAGGTTGGCCAGCCCCGTTTCGACGTTGTTGAGCCTCCCAGCTAGTTCCCTAGACCATCCGAGCAGCTGGGTTTGGAGCCTCAGCTAGGCGCCGTTATGAGAGCCCGTGGTGGGAAGTGGGAAGTGGGAAGTGGGGGTTGTCCGACCGAGCCTAGTGAGGAAGAAAAGCTGGAGGATGACTAGGCGAATCCCGAAAATCCATGAATCATGAGAATGAAACATGGACAAAGCAGGCGCCTCACGAGCTGCCCATGCGGCTCTACGTCCCTCCAGGCAGGTCTGTTGTCTGTTGTCTGTTGAGGGTGTTGAAAGGTGGGTCCACAGTACTACCATGGTAATTAGGTATGCGCGCATGCAGGGGCTTGCCTCGTCGTACCGCTATGTACTCCTTGCGTTTTTCGGACGCCTGCGAATGTGACGTCTTGCGTACCCCTCCAACAGGCCAGGGCTGGCCACATTTGCATACGCCAGCAAGCGGTCCATGATGTGTTGACTCGACTTTGTGAGGCGCCGACAGCTTCTCACGGACATCTACATTTGACCAATCTCCCACACGTGCATCCGGTGATGGTCGCGAAGTTCTTGTCTTGCCTGCAGCCTCGGAAACCTCGCTCGTGATCAACGAATGCGCCATTCTCTACCAAAGATCCACACAACACACGACTACGCCCGGGCACCATCACCACTTACACAGCCCACAAGCGCATGGAACATCTCGGCTCGAGCAAAATGATCGTCCTCTGAATAGAGACTTGCGTTGGTCCAGCGGGCGAGCACAATGGGAATCGAGGCGACTTGGATCCCACTTGTTTTCACACAAAGCTTTGTTATCATTTTGGATTCCTCCCCGTCATCTTGCGGAGCAGGGCCACGCAAACCTACGTGAGTGCTCACCCGCAGACAATCGTCGTGAAACCTGCTGACAGGAGCTCCTTGCCCTCATAGGCGTGAAGTACATTCTCGACCCTATTCTTTTCATGTGTGCGCTCAATCAGCCGGATGCCGGTGTGGCGCTGGACGGCCAAGGGGCACGCTATCCACCCACGACAGAGGGATCCGAAGACGCAGATCTTCCCGAAAACGAGAAAACACCACACACTACGGCAGAAATATTCCGATGTCCAGCCGGTCCTCACATCCTACGAGACGTGGTCAAGTTGCCATGTGGGCGAATACTTTGCAAGAGATGCATTCCGGAGAGTTACACCCGGGCCGGTATAGACAGAACATGGCCTGGGACGCCCGACAGGCTCGAGGGCTTCGTATGCCCCTGTTGCGAAACAGAGCACCCCAGAGGAGACTGTTGGCCGGACTATCTATCGAATACGGCGCTCAAGAGAGTCAAGGATCTTGTCGGGTCTCTGGGCGGGGCCGGAGAGGACGAGGGACTGGCGGCAGCCTTTGAGGTACTGAAAATCGATCATGGCTCGCCAGTCGATACCTCCGTTCGTCTATTCAACGCGGACGAAATTCCACCGGACGGGGCTTACGACAAGATGGAATCGCTTCTGCGTAGAGAGATGGACTGTGCGATCTGCTGCTCTTTGCTGTACCAGCCGTGGACGACTCCCTGCGGACACACTTTCTGCCAGCACTGCATCGCCAGTGCTCTGGCTCACAGCCCGTTATGTCCAGCTTGCAGAACACGACTCACCGTACACCAACTTGATACCCGGGTCAGTCCGCCGAACGACTTCATCAAACGGGTCACCACATACTTCTGGGCAGAAGATCTGGTGCAGAGGGAAAAAACCGTCCAAAGCGAATCCTTTTACCCACCGTTCGACGAGACAGGATTCAATACGCCAATCTTCGTGTGCACAACATCCATGCCACGCATGCCAACCTTCTTGCATGTGTTTGAGCCAAAGTACAGAGCGATGATCGAGCGAGTCTGGGGCGACGGGCACGGAGGCAGGCATTTCGGGATGGTCGCGCCGGACCGAGACTCAGTGTACGGAATCGCAGACGTCGGCGTCCACCTCCGCGTCGACCAGCTCACGATGCTTCTGGACGGGCGCAGTCTGATGGAGACCATGGGCACCTCGCGCTTCCGTATCCGGCGTCACGGCATGCACCCCTTCGGCTACCTGGTCGCCGACGTCGAGGATTTCGAGGACGTCTCTCTCTACGAACAAGAAAACCGCGAGGTGGCCGAGGTTGGTGCGTCGCTGCCCCGACCCATCGACTTCCGCCACGTGACACGCGACACCCTGTGCCTTATGACGACGCGGGAGCTGATGGACTATGCATACGCGTCGATCCAGGAGATGCAAGAGTCCAGCCCCGTGTGGCTATCCTCCCGCGTCATCCATATCTATGGCCAGTGCCCCGACGATCCTGTGCTGTTTCCCTGGTGGTTGGGCAGTATCCTTCCGATCGATGAGCCGTTCAAGGTGCAGCTGTTGGAGCAGATTACTGTGCGTGATCGTATGAAGATGTGCTGCGGGTGGATTTGGGACTGGAAAGCAAGGGGGAGTCGCAGTTGGTGAGCCTTTCAAGATTTCATACTTCCAATTCTCCGGCTCGTTCTATTTAGGATACTTAGGAATGTATGCTTAGTCTGTACAGTGTTGAAATTCTTGCTGACGGAATTTTTGTTCAGGGCGCCCTCTTGCTGTGTGATGTGAAGACCAGAGGAGGGAGGTCGATTTGGTGGGCGCCAGCAGCGTTTCATAGTGCCAGAATACTTGGTTCCGCTCCGTGCAGTACAAATTTCATAGCGCTTTGTGCGTGCATAGAATATATTCACACAAACTTCATGAGCTCAACTTTTCGTTTAGTGTGCTTTTGCACTCCGTGCATTTCACGTGCCGTGAGGTCCCGGACTTTCAGCGCTAGCCTCAAGAGTCTACTGATTGCGTGGTCAAGCTGCGGCTTTATGAATCGTCAAGGTACCGGAAGCTGTGGGCGGGACGCTAAGATGATGCTAAGGCGTCTTGGAAGCTTCGCTGGCAGAAGCTGGTGTCAACTCGGTCACGCTGCGCGCCAGAGGAGTCGTTATTCATCGTGCCGATCGGCGTATGTTTGGCTCGAGCTCACTCATCATCGCTATCTTCACCAGACTCCTCCTCGGACTCCTCAGGCTCATCTTCACTCTCCTCAACGCCCTCAGGCCGGGGTATCATGACAAATGCCTCCACGCACGTGATCCTGTTCTGCGTCTCGTAGGTTCCCAGCAGCTTTCCAGCTGTCTTGACCTTCTCGCCCTCCTTCTTCGGGGCAAGCTCCTCCCGCGACAGCTCCCACACCCTCAACTTGCCGTCGCTGCTGGCTGCCACGATGTACCAGACCCCTGGCGCGCTGTCTGCCTGCACAACCTTGAAGTCCTTGACTCTGCCCGTGACACCTGCACTCTTGCCTCCGACCTGCGCGAGCAGCTTTGCCCGCGGCAGGTTGGTTTTACTGTCGAGTTGCTTCTCCTTGGCCAGGTCCTCCGGGGCAGTCGAGAAGAACGAGATCCGGCCATCCTCCGTTGCCACCGCCAGCACCGAAGCCTCCGTCTCAACATCGAGCTTGATGTATACGAACTCATGCACCTTGATCCTCGCATCCGACATGACCCTACACCGGACCGTACTATCCATGCCAAATACCAAGATGTCCCGATCAAACCCGACCGCGAATTCGTCGCCCTCACTCTCACTGCTTCCCCAGACGACCTTCCTTCCCTCCCCGGTGGAGTGACGGCCCTCGCCAATCTCCTGCAACACATCCCTCCCAAACTCCAGCACACCGGCCTTCTTCCCCGTGACCAAGTTCCAAAGCCTCATGCATCTTTCGCCCTTGCTTACGCTGATCATGACCTTCATACTCGGGTGCACGGCAAAGTCATTCACCCCACTCGGCGTGCCCCCGAGCGGCGCCGTATCGCCCGACGGCCTGCCCTCCACCTTGGCCACCGGCACCTTGATGGTGCTCAGCAGTGACCAATCCCGCGTCCTCGTCACGGCGATGGTGGAATCCTCCGACGAGCTCAACAGCTTGGACCGCGTGGGGAACACCAGCTTCGTCACCGTCGACGAGTGGTGCAGCAGCGTGCCCAGCTCGCGGTTGTGGGCGTTCTCGCGGATGGGGCGCTTCGCGATGCGGCTGAGCAGCTCGGCGTCCGAGCTGGCCTTGATAGAGGGCGGGTGTGCGCTGAGGTTGTACACGTTGATGCGCTCGTCGGTGCTGCCGGAGGCGAGCATGACCTTTTGGCCCTGGCCCGGCACGGGTGCGGAGGGTGGCGAGAGGGCGATGCAACGGATGGCCGAGGTGTGGGCGTTGAAGAGGAAGGTGTCGGCGAAGGTCACTTCGGCAGAGGAGGTTGAGGGGTGGTTGACGGCAGCTTGCACGCCGTGTAGGACGCGGTCGTAAGAGCCGGCGATGATTTGTATCGCTATGGGCGAGTCGCTTCGTGCTGGGGGTGTTGTCTTGTCGGTGCCGTTTGCTTTGGTCGCCTTGGGCGCCTTGGGGGCTGGCTGGGACTTTGCAGGTTTCTCGCCGCCATTGAACTTGACTTTCTTGGAGGCCTCAGGCTTGGGAGCGCTGGCACCCTCTGGCATGGCTTGTCTCTTTCGTTTCGCCATGTTGTGAGTGTTGATGGGGCAAGATTCGAAAATCAGATGGTGTTTGCTACCTAGCAAGAACAAGCCTCTTCAGAAAAAGTTTCCAAGCGCGATTGCAGGGCGGCAGGCAGGCCTGCGAAAGATGCCGGCCGCTGCGAGAGCCCTAACCCTTGTGACGCTCTTTCGGGGTTAAGAGATCAGCAACCTCGACCTAGTGCACAACAACACCTAAGCAGCCAAGAACTCATGATGCTCGGCCCGCCCGGAGCGGGCCAAGAATGGGTGTCTTATAAGCACACGCCTGGAGGAGCCAGCCAAGACATGACGGCCTCACGAGGCTACGAGGCGGAGCTTCAGAATCGACGCTCGGACAGATAAGCGACTGCCTCCTGCCGAACTCGTACGAACTCTCTCCCCGAGTTTGGTGCAATGTATAGTACATGTGCAATCCGGGACGCTCCGTTGGCTCAAATCCCACGGCCAGCACGCCTCTGCTAGCAATCTGACAAGAGGAAGATCAAGAGCTAATCTCACCGTCATGCTGTAGTCACCCCGGACCTCCCGGCGCCAACTGAAGGCATTCCTGCCTTGCACTTCCAAGACACGCAAACATCGCTGCTCGATCTCCTGAACAGGTGCCTAGCGCTGCCTGAGGCTGTATTTTTTTTATTTTTTTTTATTTTTTGTTGTTGTTGTGATCTTTTAAGGGGGCGCGGAGGAAAGGGCTCTTTTTCTTTGCCCGATTTGCTTGAGCTAAATATTCGTTTTTTCGGCCTTCCAAAATAAGCACATGTACCACTCGCAGCCGATCTTTACCACGCTCTCGACATCGTCAAACAAGTCATAGTGCGTGCAGCCAAGGCCGATCTCGAGCGTCTTCACTTTGTGGGCCCCGGAAGGCGGCGGAGCACTTGTCGTACAATACATCCGATGGTATTTACGGCGCCCCCCCCCCCGGATGTAGTTGCTCACCTTGTCAGTACCGTAAATACATGCCGATCTCGTAGAAACTTTCCAGGTCTTGGGAGCGTCCTGTGTGGTCAACCATATTTACGTAGTAGAATAGGTCGGTGTGGCCGAGTACGGTCTTGATTCGCTCGCTCCGGTCGTGACATTGGTGGATTATAGCAATGATCAATATGGTGGTGCGGGTGGGACTCCTGTACCCCATGGCTGCCAATTCCCTTGGGCAAAGCGTACAAGTACACGAAGTGCCTGGCGGAGCCGGTGGGGCCGGCGCGGGAGGAGACGAGGATGGGCTAGCATAACAAGCATATCAGGAGCATCGCGAAGCTCGGTCTGTACTATGTACAATGCGTCCGCGGGGACGCCGCTTTGCTCCACGTTACGGGATGGGGCGGTTGCCGTAGGGGAGTGTGGACTCGTGGTGGCGGGTAAGGAGCGGGTGGTGCTGCATCCATCACTACTTGACGAAGAGCAGGGAGGGGTTCGTGGAGGAAATCAGTACAACAAATGGCAACATGGAGAATTTATACATGCGTCGAAAGATGAACCTTGCTTTGTTTATACTCAGGTGGGAGACGTATCAACATTGGAGGAGGGCTCATGGGCATGCTGCCCTTTCCAAGGTCGGCAGTGGACCGTATAGAGCGATTAAAGGTTCCACGATTGTTTAGTTTCAAACGTGACAACACCGCGACACTAGAGACACGATTGATGAAATACTAAAAAACAGTGGCATTTCCAGTACATCACTACGGAGGACAGTGCGCACGGATCATTCCTCATGTCGCAACAAAAAAACAAAAAAGCCCCTCCAACACACAATTTGCCACGATCCTTTTGACCAACACGCCCGTTTTACTCGCCAAGATCCATGTCAGCAGGCAGGGCAGGGTACAAAGGCTTCGCAGCCGTTGGCTCTGCTGTGACTCCTTTGAGGAAGGGATCGATGTTATCCTCGCCGTCCGACGTCTCGTCAAACTCGCCCTTCTTAAGCCGGTCCTGGATGGCCTCACGCAAATACTCGATAACACGAACGTTATTCAGCCATGCCTCATAGCCCTCGGGCTCGCCACCGTTGTCACTTTCATCGGATGGTGAGGTCGGAGACTCAACCTCGGCCTTAGGTGTGGTGGCCTGCTCGGACTCCTCCGAAGCACGACGCGCACCGCTGGCACGCTGGAGCATACCGCCGGACAGGCGACGCTGGTCGTTGGTGGCGAAGGTTGACCCGAGGCTGATGGTGGAGGAGCCGTACGAGGTGGTGGGCGGCAAAGAAGGGTAAGCGACAGACGCAGACGAGCCATGACGCGCGCCAGGAGACATGGCGACTGAAGACGACGGCGAGTGAGCAGAAGTGTATGACAGACTGCTGGAAGGAGGAGTGTGCGCGGCACTACCGCTCGTGGTCGACGACACAGCACTCAGCGGCGAGGGCATCTGCGCGGCCGACACTGCATAGTGGTCGTTGCCAACGTTGGACCTGGAGACTGGAGACTGGTGGCGCAAATCGAAGGACGACGGGTAATGGCTGCTGGGCGGCGAGCCGCTGTTCTCATAGACCGTGCTCTGCATCTGCTCCAGAATCTGGTCGATTTGCTCCAGGTCACCCTTGGTGCGCAGATTTGGCATGGGTGGAAGGTAGTAGTGCTGGTCGAGTGCACTCTGCGCGGACGGGTGGCTGCCAATCGAAGGAAGAGCTGGGGCTGCGGTCATGTACTGCGTGCCGATTCCGCCAGTGTGGACACTGAGCGCACCGTGGAGAGGCATCAGAGACCTTCCAACCTGGCTATAGTTCGCAGGGTCAAGGCTCCTCCGCTTGGCCTGGCCGAAGAACTCGTTCAAGTCATCATAACCGCGCCTGCGATCGTAGCCAGCGCCATAACCAAGGGGCTCGGCGCGGTGGTTGTGGATGGGCTGCTGATAGTATCCCATGGGTGCGCCATAGGCCTGCGCGGGGTTGTGGGCGTAGTAGCTGGCGTGCGAAGGGGGTGGCGCACCAAAGGCGGCGGGGCCGGCTCTCATCTGCCCATTGTGATCGTAGAAGCTAGATGGGCCCTTGGGCCTACCGTACGAAGCTGCCATGCCACCATGCTGATCCTGAGGTGACCTGATGAGGACGCTGTCGTCGGCGTGGGTCTTCACATGCTTCTTGAGATCCTGAGGGCGCTTGAACGACTTTCCGCAGAAGTCGCACTTGTGAGGCTTGAGAGGAACGTGAACACGAATGTGGGAGGTAATGTGGTCACGCTTCACAGTGGTGGTGCGGCATGAGTTCCATTGGCAGGTCAAGTTGAGGTTGTTGGTGCTCTTCCTCCCGACGTGCTTCTCGCACAGATGATCCTGTTTCCAAGTCAGCCTCAGAAGCTCGCAGCCAAGTCCATTGATGGTGGTGTACGTACATAGAGCGTCTCGGGCGTGTTGAAACGCAGATTACATTGGTTCCAGCGGCAAATGAGGCTCTCATCTTGGCCAGGATTGTTGGATGAGTTGGAGGAGCTCGTTGCCGCGGTCGAAGGAGCAGGAGTGTTCCCGTTGGAGCCGGTTGTCGGGCTCTGGGACTGCTCACTGTTGGCGTCTTGGGTGGAAGACATGCTGGCTGACTGATGCAGACGGTTTGCCGTGTTCCGAATTGGTTGCAAGGCCCCCCCAAGGTGAGCAAGGGACTTGTTTTGGTGTGTTGTTCAAGAAAAGCGGGGGCTTGGCACCTGATTGGACAAGTGCGCGCGACTATTTCGTCGAGCTAGGTTGCGGTGGATGATGATCTGTTGTTTCTGCCACCTCTTTAGGTATTGCTGCCTGGAAAAGAAGACGAAAAACCAAACATCAAGTACCAACGACTTGCCGGTGTACAGAAGGCTGGAGGATTGATATAAGAAAGACCAGCAAGGAGCCCGGGACAAGAACAGGAGGGGCTCTTATGGGTATTGCCCGCTGGCTCAAGGTTTGGGCGGAGGGCTTGGCGAAACCGTCCCGCCGCTGACCTGTTGTCCCCATGCTAGACCGGTACTTCGTGCCTACGCCTGCAGTCCGGCCTGCAGTCCGGCCTGCAGTCTGGCCTGCAACAGTCTCTCCACCCTGCGCCAGCCACACCCTCCTCTTTTTGGATTGACGATACTCGTTTGATTCTCTCTCTCTTGCCAGAGAACTGATTGGTGGCGTTCTCTGTTCTCTGTCGCGACACATCTGGTAGTCCCAGCCGAATGGGCTCAAGTTAGCTCCCACAACGGCGGCGTCACAACGGCGGCGTGGCAACGGCGGCGTGGCCGAGTAGGCGTCAACGTCTCGCCTCTCTACGAACCGTCGGTCGACAACCAATGTACTTCCCTATCTCTCGGGTTCCCGGTCTCTCTTCTGCCAAGAGTTTGCCAAGCCGCTATCCTTGTGCCCATACGGCAAACGTCACAGCCCAAAGATGCAATCTCTGGCGACTAAAGCGCTAACAACAATGCACCGCCATTTGCAGGACCTGTGATGGACAGGACAGACGATCCGTTCCTCCACCCTTGGCCGATCCAAATAATCACTGTCGAAATACCGTTCACATGGTCAGCGACAGCACAGAGTTGAACGGATATTGCTGGATGACGGCGACTCAGCAATCAAAGTGAATTCATTTCCAGCCTTCATGCCAGTGACCGGCACCAGAACCGTACCGCCCGCCGTTTGCAGTGGCAGGACCGTGCTGAGGCGCGCGTCGGGCCAAATCTATTTACCGCATCCGTCTACAGAAAGGAGCCATTACTCGCTCTGCTGTCTCGGTAGTTTGAACTCAACTTGCACATGGTGGTCGGCGATCAGGAGGTTGTTTTTAGGTCGTCGTCACTTCATCACCTTCAATGCCGTGCGCACCCTTCTTTCGCCAGTCTCCTCAAAGAAACTTGCTCACCCTGGCGACCCCGAGACTCGACATCGATCGCCAGGAGAACCGTCTCACTAGCGAAACACCTGCCAAGAATCCCGCTTTACGCCAAGCGATCCCGCCAGAGGCCAAGGCATCTCCAGTCGCAAACTGAGCGCCCAGAAAGCCGCCTCCCCCCGCCTTGAGCATGCCTTCCCCCGGCGATGCCCAGCCTTTTGCACTGCCTCGCTGCGTGGTGACGGCGACGTCGGGGAAATGAGACGCGCAATGCTCACCTGACGGCTGGCAGTTCTATCTATGTCGATCGAGCGCTAGCCCGGGAGCCAGGAATACGATTACGGAGTAGCAAGTACCGTGACTCTGCAGTGGGGAGACTTGGGGGCAAGCCTGTTTGTTGATCCAACCGCTCAGGTGTCCATCTCAGCCTGTCATATCTGCTCACACCTTCCTGTCTTCCACTACGGCGCTCTTGGCTCTCGCAAGTCTGCCAAGGTCAGCGGAATTTGCCCCCCCGGGGCGTTGCGGGAAATGATCGCGAGAATGGGTGGGCAGCTGGGCGCCAAGAAGAGCTCTCATTTGCCCTCCACCAACGGGTATTAGGAGTCAACTTTCGATCTGCGCGACTCTACGGGTTGAATGCAATGGATCAAGGAGACTCGGGAACCTGAACAAGGCCGACACTACGAAGTGTCGCAGACAGAAGACAGACTCGCGCGGAGTGCCGTCCACGATGTCAGCCAAACTTAGCCAGCCAGCCACCTTCGTACACAGTGTCAATCTCTGGGACTTTCGCCCCTTCTTGATGGACCAAACGGACGTAGGCGTTTAGGTGTGCTTCGCGACAACAGTAGACAAACGTATACGGTGTATTGCGGCCTTCATGAGCCGATCTAGACCCCCTTCCTTCTTTAATGTTCACTTGGTGCAAATCTTGGGCTTTCCCCTCTTCCCTGTGCTACCTGCTGAGCCTTGGTCTAAAGGACCGATCTCAGCTCCCGTGGCCGTAGGATGCTACCTAGCTGGAACGAACTGTCTACGAACAAGTTTCTGAATGCATGACCTTTGCTCGAATCTAACGAGGTGGCGAAACAGTCACTCGTTCAACTCTAGAAAGTAAATCCCCAGGCCGCACTGCCTTATACCAAGAATCGGTTGATATGCCATTAAGGCGTCATGTCGTCAAAGCACTACAGTCTTCGTAAGCGCAGCCACTCGTCTCCTGGGGTCGGCAGCAGCTTCGTTCGTCCTGCCTACGCTCGAACCTGGACAGGATCGTGGTTCACAGGCATAGCTACGATCGGTAGAACCAGACGTGTTTCTGACTGAAAGCCTCGCAAGTGAGGTAGAAGGTATGCGCTGGGCGTTCTGACATGTCGCTCTCCGATGCCACTTCAGCCTTTGAAAGAAGGCAAAAAAGATATTTACCATGTAGCCACCAGCAGGCCGTGTGGGACAAGGCACTTTCCGTAGGTGCAGAGACCTGATAAAGTCATCCGCGGGGCTAATCGATGGAGACGGAATGGGTTGTGAAATAGATCTTTGGCGAACTCGCAGTGCGCGGTCAAGACGTGCCTGGTGAGGATATCATAGGTGTTTTCCCGACTGGACATGTTTCCATACCTTGGATAAACTTGTAGAATGACATTCGTATCAGAGGCTGCCGGGATGTCTCTCCTTGACTGAATGTAGTCGGACGTGTGTTGAGTAACAATTGTGGTGTTCTATAGCCGTCACCCAGGCAGCATTGCCTGCCAGATATATTCTACAACCTGGACAATTTTCTTCAACTTGCGTGCCTCGAAGTCGTTGTGCCTCTGTCATGTACATGTTGACATAATAGTCTTGTCCCACCGCTTGGCCGCTCCGCCGCGGAACGAGAATGCCCAGAATCGCGAGGTCTTGGGTCGAGGTTCACGGTACGGCACGGAAGGCCAAGAGATTCTTGGGTCCTGGCTGACGTTTCTTGGCTTGTGTCTTGTGCGAGGTCCCATTTGCTGTTTTCAAGGCGACGAACTTGCTGACTTGTACTACGACATAGCCATGAATGCTGGCGGTTTGCTGAGTGCTGACCGCAATAGACGGCGGTGGTATTCGCAAGCCTGCATCAGGAAAATCGGCAGGTCCTCTGACCTCTTCACCTCACTAATACCAAATTAAGATGCCGGATGCGGACAGATCATCTGCAAGTCATCCAAGGATACTAGCTGACCAAACCGGGCAGAGCACCGTTACGACACAGAGAGTAAGAGGGTAAATATGATGATGTCCGTGCCAAATAACGCCCTACAATCATGCTGGACTTTTTGAAGATTTCGTCGAATTTCATCTTGTCTGACCTATGCAACGCCCGTGGTCGTTACGGACCCCAATGGCTAGAACATCTTGCTCGCCTTCATTTCCCGAATGTGGTCTCTATTTATGTAAGAACTGCAAAGACGATGTTAGCGAGAGAACAGAGCGAATCCAGGAACAAAGCTTACGTTGCGCGCTTCTTCATCCGTCACATCCGAGGCGTCAGATTGAGTCCTGGTAATGAGGCCAAGCTTTCCAGGGTACCGGATTTTCAGCCACATTTCTTTGCGATCGCCTCCTAGCGCGCTCGACTTGATCTTGGTCTTGAGATTCCTCAAGAAGTCATTGTATAGCTCCGGCAACTCAAGTCCGATCATCTGTTCCCTCATCACACCCATGCTCTCGACGGCTCGATCGTAGTTGCTGTCTCCCGTACTCTCCGTGATCAAGGACTGGACGATCTTTCCCATCTCCTTGACAGCCTTGACGATACCCTCGTCTTCGTCGGCACTTGCGAGGAATTGGAGAACCTGTTTGAACTCGGGAACGGCGTTGTCCTTCGAAATCTTGGTTTGTTTCTGCGCTCGGCCATCTGCGAGGACGGAATCGATGTCAAAGCCAGAGACTGGTCCGTCTCTCTTTCCAGGCTCTTGCTGACGCTTAAATTTCGGCTTTTTCGGTGCTATTTAAGAGATGCTGTGAGTGCTTGTCCTAATTTATCGCAGTCGAGGGGCAGGATACTGACCTTCCTTGACATCGGCGGCTTCGATAAGAGCATCGATCTTCCGCTTGGCCTTCTTGACCAGACCATCAGGAGGCTGTGAGTACTTGAGTAACACTGGCGGGATTTCCTCTATGGGCCCGTCTTCATGAACGGCGCGAGCCCGGACGGCTTGGTTGACGCGGTGGATGATTGGAGCGTACAGATCGTCAAGAGGTGCGTATTCTGCCGGGTTCCTGCAGGCCTTTGATCAATACCGAAGGCTTGCATACTCGTACTCGCGAACCACATACCCTTCATCGTCTCGTCCGAATTCTGAAATGTCCATGGAGTCCACAAAGCTGCTCATAGCTCGCTTGAGCTTGTCGTCGGGGAGAAGACGGTGCTCGGTTAAAGTCTTGCCAGTAATGGTGATCACCTTGTCCAGAGGAGGGAACCGGTACAGCCGCGCATCTTCTGCGAACGGAAGAGGCACATCGTAGAGACACTCTATATCAGTATCGACGCTGGGCTTCATGAGGAGGATGACGGGGTCCTTGCCGTCCTTGGGTACGAACCTCGCTATTGCGCAGTGTTCCAACTCATAGAGGGCATGTATCAGGGCTGAAAGGGCTACTTTAGACTTCTCGTCGAAGGGCTTGGCAACTGTGACGCATACCTCGCCCAGCCCAAGGAATGGCTCCACCTTCTCACTCGAGATGAACCCGATGATGCTGAAGTCTTTGACGGTGTCCAGCTTGGTGATACTCCACTCGGCTTCAGCAACATGAACAGCAGTACTGCCGTATGAGTAGCCCTTGGCAAGATCCTCAAACTCCACGTCTCTCTTCCCGCCTGGTGCGGTCGGGTCGTTGACCTTGTAATTCCGATGTTGCCTTACCGAGTTGAAAGCAGAATCGTTCTGCATTCCATCCATGTCGTCGTACAAGGTCATTGTAGACTGGGTGCCGGTGGGTTCTGATTTCAAGACCACCGTGCTGGCCGACTCGGGTCTGCTCACTTTGGTGACAGGCCACCTGTCGACGTTGATACTGATGGCGCTGGCAAAACCCTCTGGATCGCCAAGTGTCAATGGACCGTCGTAATTCCGTACAAGTTTCACAAGTCGGACTCTTGGTGTCGCAAGGCCCTCGATGCCCTCGGCCATGGTGGCGAAGACACCGTCGTTGCACCTCTCCACGAGAGATCGGAGTGTGCTCTCGTTCCGTACCTTGAGCGACGACTTGTCTTCCTCCTTGAAGCCGTACTCGGCATCGTCAAAATCTACGCCACTAGAGCCAGGCTGTCAGGAAGGTGGATATCAAGAGAGTGGAGTGGAAATACTTGCACGACCGTGAGCTTGATGCCGACGTCATTCAGGCGGCTCGCGATGTCATCAACGTCATCCTCATCGATGGCCCCCATGCCGTCCGTGACCAGATAAACCTCTCTCTTCCACTTGTTCTGCTTTGTGAACTCAACGATCATCTCAGCAGCGAGGACGACAGCAGACATGGCATCGCCGCTCTCAGTCTCGCTCGGGTGTAGCTTCGTCCTCAGATCCTTGATCTCTGGCAGCGACACCGGGCCGAGTTCCTTGAGGACTGAGATGTTCCCGTATCCTTTGCTCTCGGCATACATATTATCGGTTTCATCCGTCCGCAGGCCGACCACACCGACACACCAGGTCTTCCGCTTGGCCTGAGCGGTGGTGGCGATCTTGTCCCAGACGTAGCGCATGCTCCAGTCGAGATCAGACTCGGTGCGACCATTGTGACAGTCGCCCATGGATGAGCCAAGGTCGACGATGTAAACGGCTGCTTCCTTGTCCGCCATGGTGAGTAATGGGTGTCTCGAATGATGGGTGAATGAAGAAGAGCAAGAAGAAGTAGAAGGAGAAGAGAGAAGTGGCCAACTGCCCTCAAATCCAGTCCGTCATGAGTTAATGTGAGCCCGGGCAGCTTTCATGTCGGTTGGGAGATGTCCACTTCCAACATAAGGTTGTCACGTCGATTCCAGGCAGCGAGCGCGTAGGCCCCACTAGAGATCGAACCGCCGTACCCCTGCAGACGCGCTGCCACCTGATGTGAGCTCCTCTATGGTGCGCCGCAGGGCTCACTTTGAATTTACTCGTTTTTTGCTTAGGCGTACACCGCTGTAGAGCAGGGGTATAGATAGCTGAACAGCCTGATATAGGCATATGCACAGTCGTTTATATAGGTAGACAGCCACTTTTCCGTTTCAGGACTAGCGCTAACCCCCTGGTTTATATAAGGTAACAGCTAGTTTCAGCCCTGCTTTCAGAGGCTTTCTTTCTCTAACCTATATACTATACTATACTAAGAGGTACGTATCTAAAATACCCCTACGCAGCCTTAGATACGCTTCGTATATTGCTTTATTTAATTCTCTATACTCGAAAACCCTAGTCTATAATTTTTTTTTTTC
>MUZH01004031.1:0-36281 GCA_003012965.1 Juglanconis oblonga | reverse complement strand
AAAGAGGTCTTTAATAGTCCTTATAAGTTACGAAGTTTAGCTTATTAGTATTTAACTATTATATAGTACGGAGAAAAGTTATAATATTTCTGCTTTAGAGGATAATGCTCTTTTTATAATGATTTTTTATTTATATCTATCCGTATAAGCTATAAAAAGAAGAGATGCCAGTATTAGAATAACTAATATTACGGCTACGTATAAAGCATAGTTAGAGACTCCGGTATTAGCCACTATAGCTAGCAGACTATAGCCAGGCGCAGTTATATGCGCCTGAAATAAATACTTAGGCTTTATATAAGGATCGGAGACTTCGTCTCCTCCCCTTCGTACGGGGTAGAGCTGAATACAATAGATTTGTCTCCACCCGGCGAAGTAACTAGAGAAACGAGTACATATGTACGAAGGCCATTCAACAATTAGATATTATTTAACTACTCCTCCCGAGGTTTAGGGCGCTTTATAAGAAATTCGTATACCCGAAGCCTAATAGCTAGCTTAATATAGTATACGAGCTTAACCCTAAGCTATACTAGTTTAATAGCTATATCGGTATAATTAACGGGACTTACTTAGCTATATATATACTACTAAAGCAGCAGGCGAGGTTTAGAAGGCGTAAATTAACGCTAATATAGAATGTCTTCGTAGTAGTTTGCAATAACTAGTCCTTTAGCTTTATAATGGCTGGCGCGGAAGGCGTAATATAGGACTCGCGGCTAATAAGGGAGGCGTTAGCGAATAGATTTAAAATCCCCTTAGATCGATATTACCTAGGGGATTCTAGCTTTAGTATAAAGCCCGGTATAATTATCCTGTTTATATTAGTATAGTATTATTTTAAAGACTAAAGGGATATAATAAACCTATTAGAGACTGCTAAAGAGCTATATAACCTTAGGTATACCCGTATACGGGTTATTATAAAGCAGGCCTTTAGACGACTAAAGCGGATATAGAAGATCGTTAGAATATCTGCTCCTAAGTATAATCTAAAGGACTAGATTAGCTTTATATATATAATAACGGGGTTATATAACTTTATACTCTAATAGGGCTAGTTATAGGAAGATCTTAAGGGTAAGGAGGAGGCAGACTATATATTGCTAAGCATAGCTCGGAGTCGTGCTCGAATCTCGGTATAAGGGCGTTATTAGTATGCTATTCGATACTTAAATGCCTAGAGGATATAGAGGGATTATTAGAAGTATTATAAACGGAGAGGAAGGCGCTGAATTAATAG
This sequence comes from Juglanconis oblonga, assembly GCA_003012965.1. Taxonomy (NCBI): domain Eukaryota; kingdom Fungi; phylum Ascomycota; class Sordariomycetes; order Diaporthales; family Juglanconidaceae; genus Juglanconis; species Juglanconis oblonga. Next base: position 35,038 of record MUZH01004031.1, on the reverse strand, counting down.
TAAAACGAGGTTATGATAATAGTTATAATAGAGAGAATAGGAGAGAAAGTAGGAGGTTTAGCAGGGGCTAATATTATAATAGAAGGGGAAATAGGTAGGGCGATAAATACTAGCAGCTGCCAACTCGCCAAGTAGTATTAATATACTAATTTTCCATTTTCTCCTTAATATACCTAGAAATCCTAGGAAAAAAAATTATATTAATATATTTTAGTAATAATATAGTTATATATTAAATTATTTCCTTATATTTCGAGGTTCTAGGTAGTTATAATAGAAAGAGAAGACCTAATAAATATTAATATTTTTATAAATTTAGAAAGGGGTTTATTATTAAAGTTTTGCCGAAAATTTATTCTATTAACCCTAAAATATTATAACCTCTCTATTATAACCGCCCTACTTAAATTTATAAGCCTAATGCCTTATCCTTGCTAGTTTTATATTATCTATAGCACTATTCTATTATATAGCCTTTATAAAAGTATCTATAAGGATCTCTAATATTACGTTAATAACCTTAACTACGAATTTCCCCTTAAACTGCTTCTAAAGATCTCTTAAGGCCTTATTAATATTAATTACGCCTATAGGGTTTAATAATAACTAAGCACCTAGCTAAATACTTCTCCTAATAAACGCTTAGTTAGATTCCTTCCCTATCCTATTAGTCTTAGCTATAATTATAAGAGGATTGCCTTTATTACTATCGCTAGTATTATTACTATTAGTAATAATATCTAAATTAAATAGGTCTCGCCTGCTACCCCTCCCTTTCCCCTTCTTACTATTATAAGCTTAACTAATTATATCCTTACTTATAGGCTCGCTCTTATTACTATTATCCTTATTATCCTCGTTATCCTTATTACCCTTATTACCCTTATCTATAAAGATTAGATTAATATTTTTACCTATAGCTAAGCTGCTTAAGTAGATTATCTTATATAGAGCTCTGCCTCCTAGCTTCTTTAAGCGGACTTAGTCGCTTTTAGGGCAGGCAATATACTAAGCGTCGAACTGCTTATCTATAGTATAGACCCTATTATTATCCTTATAATATTATAAGCTAAAGTACTGCTTAAGGAAGGTTAATATCTAGCTATACTATATACCCTCTCTCCTCTACTTAATATAAACCTTCTTCTTATCCTAGGCATACTCTAGGAAGCCCTTTATTATAATAGCGACTATCTTATCCTAGATAGGGGTCTAGAACTTCTTATTAGATATATCTATTAAGTTATAAACCCTATATTATCTAAGGCCCTTTATAAAGGTCTTATATATCTTATCGGTATACCGGATAGAGGTTTTTAGCCTCGATAGCTTCGTCTGCAATTTCTTAGTATTTTAGCGCTTCCTCGGCTTTATAGCCGTAGCAGGATAAGGGCGTTTTCTAACTGCCTGCCTAATAGTAGTAAGGGCAGCCTATACGGCTATAATAGCTTTATAAAGCATCGCCGGAGCGGTCTCTATAGGGTCGCTATTATATGCTCTAAGCGGTAGCCGCTCCTTAATAAGAGGGTTATTATTATAGAGCTATTAATCGATAGTATTACTAATACCCTCCTCTTAGCTAGGGGTAATAGTATAATCTAGGGATAGCGGCTATAAGACTTATTAGGTATTAGTAGCGGCCTTTATCTGCCCGAGGGCATCGTCGTCGCTAGCGGTTACTATTATAATATTATCGTAAGTACTTATAATAATAGTTAATATATTATTATCTACGGCTAATATCGATTTAGGTAGGCGTAACTAGCAAATTTTATATTACTAGAGACTGCATATACGAAGCTTACGTATATACGGACCAAACTACTAAAAGAGGAAGGCGGTAAGGGCATCCGGATAATCGGTAATAGGCACTCCGCGATAAGGGGGCCTTACAAGGTATAAGCGATTATTATAGGTTATACATGCTAATTTATCGATCCTCGAAGTCACTCCCACGCGAACTTTAGGCTGGATTTCCCACGAGCCGATCGGGGCCTGAATCGACGAAGCAAGCTTTAGAGTGGGCCCACTTTTCACGTGCTTCATGTGGTCCGTGCTCCGAAAATCTAGCGGCAGCCGCACAGAATTCTACCCGCTCTCAACGCCAGCGACAGTGTACCTTCATTTTCGACCGGACCCCCAGCAACAACCTTCGACTTCACCAACCTCCGTCACGACTCGACCAGCAGTCAAAATGAAGTTCCTTAAGGTTGGCCGTGTTGCCATCATCACCCGTGGCCGCTATGCCGGAAAGAAGGTGAGAACAAACCTGACCCTCTACCTGCACGATTGGCGGGAATGATGCGAAATCGATACGGACACGATCGAAACTTGGTGGGGACGATTGGCCCAGACGGTGATGGAATAGACCGTGTCAAGAGATTGGAAAAATACAATTGCACCGGGTCACAAACGTCCTCCATCAACGGGAGGAACAGAAAGGCTGACAGGGGCATGTTTGTCAAATCCACAGGTCGTGATCATCCAGCCCGTCGACAACGGCAACAAGTCGCACCCCTACGGCCACGCACTGGTGGCCGGCATCGAGCGCTACCCATCCAAGATCACCCGCCGCATGTCCAAGACCCGTCAGGAGAAGCGCTCCAAGATCAAGCCCTTCGTTAAGGTCGTCAACTACAACCACCTGATGCCCACCCGCTACACCCTGGAGCTCGAGGGCCTCAAGGGTGCCCTGACCGCCGACACCTTCAAGGAGGTCTCCCAGCGCGAGGACGCCAAGAAGACCGTCAAGAAGACCCTGGAGGAGCGGTACACGAGCGGCAAGAACCGATGGTTCTTCACCCCTCTGAGTACGTAACATTTGATGCCCAACACACCGATGCTTCTGCATACGATCCTTGACAACCTATACATTGGCACAACATTCATTGGAACTGTCGGGTTGTCGTGAGACTGTGGATTGCTGGCTGGCTGGCACGGATTTGCTAACAGTGTACCATGTACAGGATTCTAGATGCTTTCTTCCTTTGGGTTGGGCGGGGCGAACTGGTCTGGTCTGGATGTATACAGCATCACACAAAACACAAAATCGACGGCATTTGAAAAATTGCTTCTTACGAATCCCGATACTCTCTTCATGATGACCAAAACACATCGGGACAAAGGTCGATACACCTAACTCATCTTTGGGCGTTCTTCTATCGGGCAGTTTGCGTGAGGGATGGACCAAATACCACTTTACGGTAGAAAGTGTGGACGGAAGGTTGCTGTGCTAGCTATGCGTTCGTAGTGGAAAGAGAAAATACGACTACGGCTTGTGGCTGCCGCTTCATGAACAACACCAACTTGCCGAGGGGATACTCTCTATCTGACACAGCTGGGAATCTCGACGTCGGGCTGGCTTTGGTTATGGTGGTCGTTGAGTTCTCGTAACCGAACAAGCGAGCGCGCCTCCAGCCTTCAGTGTTCCAGGCAAACAAACACTTTAAGCCTCAAAACGATGGTTAGGCATTGCAATGGTGGCCAAGGCTCGGGACACCCCATTCTCGGACATGGTCACCACCGGAGACCTCTTTTCGCGGTCTCGTACACACGTCGCCCCTTTCGCTCCGTCTTGCCCATACCCTGGTTTCTGTACTCTGGTTGTTGCTCGGCTTGTAACAGGAGGCAGCGCTTGGCCAGGCTCGGCTGTCCTATTCATAGGGAAGTCGGTCGATAGTAGCGCGACATGAGCCAGTTTCATGGATATTCAAGCCCGATTCATGTTCTTTTCGTGGAGAACGCATATTCCAAAGAATGCAAAGCCTGCTGCGGCTTGCGTGAAATAGCCCCGCGAAGATTTGATCTTCGAAGGGGCGGGATGGTCCTCATTATACTCTCCTCAGTGCTTCTCTCTAGACGTGCATCACGAGCTCCGTCTAGATACTATTCAGTGTAATCGACTTTGGATTAATAAACCACTGTATGATCGGGATTACTATTGTCTTTATCCTATAAGATAGCATGGTAATAAGAGTAAAACATACACGTGCATCACGGTGTTGGAGATGGACATGTTGGCGTTTTGAGTCTATTTTCGTGGTCTACAAATCGTTATACACCTGTTTGGTCTGCGTAAAACATGACGCCTGTGAATGCGTCCAGAAAGCTAAGAAAAATTGTGCTCCATGCTCTATGTGCCATGAACACAAATGCCACCAGGACACCGCCTTTTGCCCTAAATCAATCCAGATGACGGAAGACCTCCACAGATCCTCCGGAACTAGGTACGCGAAGTCGAAAGATGACACATGCGAAGAGAGCATTCAAGTGTGGCTCGAGATTTTGAATGACCACAATTCTGGAAGTTTTCGCAGGGATCCCACCACATAATCGGTGGTTTACATCCCACAACTGTTCGGAGCCTTACACGGATGTGCCGAAAGACGAAACCTTGTTTGCGGCTGCGCTGTAGATCTCATTTACGTTCGGAACGTAATCAGCAGCGTACCTCGGAGCAACGCCGCCAAAGAGCAGGAAGATGAGGGTCACCGCGCCGCCGACGATGATAAGCTTGCGCAGCGCTGGGCGGGTGTTGCCGAACTCAGCCCATTGCCGGCCGGCCTCGCTGGCGTAGCCTTTGAGCTGCTCAGCGCCCAGCTTATAATAAAGCATGCCCATCAGGGCGATGCTGTAGCCGAAGAACTGCAGACCGCTGACCTGAGTGCCCCAGATGATCATGGAGGCGACCACGAGGAGGACGTCCTTAAGGACACCGCAGAGCGTAAGGACCAGAGAGGAGGTCTTGCCAATCTGAGCGGGATGTGTTATTATGCTGCTGATGGAGATTTTGGATGGGGTTTGGTAAACTTACGAGCATGACGACCGAGACGTTCAGGCCAAAGGCGACCATTCCATTCAGCAGGAAGGTGAAGAGACCAACGTTGTAGATCTCGGCCATCGAGACCTTGGGGACCTCCCAGAAGAGCGCTACGACCAAGTTCATAGCCGCACAGACGGGGGCGAAGTAGTAGAGCGACACCAGAGGGTCCATCTTAAACTCGGAAGAGCTCAGCAGGCGCTGCACCATGGTGAGACGGATGGCCTCGAAGGCGACACCAGCCATCTGGTACATGAAGCCGATGATGTCGAACTTTATCTCGCCAATCGAGGCAATGATGACACCGATCACGATGGCGGAGACATTGAGGAACGTCTTCAGGCTGGGCGAAGAGACACCCAGGGCCCAGCCGGCGAGGAGGACGGCAACGGGGGTGGTCGCCTTGAGCATCTGGATGAAGGCGACGCTCAGGTACAGGTAGGTGAGGTTGCTGCAGATCAGGGACAAGCTGAAGAAGACGCCAATGGGGACAATGGCCCTCAGGTACACCCGCCCCGTCATCTTGACCGACTTGCGCCCGTCGAGGTAGGTGGTGTAGCGGGCCAGCAACTGGGTCATGATCGTCGAGAAGATCAAATGGTAGGTCGTCAGGAGGACAGGATAGTCTGCGCAATGTCTCAGTCAGTCGCACGTGGTGGCGGGTAGGTCTTTCGAGGACTGTTCGGGTCGAACATACGGAACTGGAGGGTATCGAGGACCCATTTGTTGAACAGGATGACGGACGAACTCAGGCTGATCCAGACACTGCGCGCCGACCTCGTCGTTAGCAATTGAAGCTGTACTGTCACGTTCCAGGGGGTCTCGACTTACGCTACGTAGACAGCAGAAGGGATCTCTATGCCCTTCGCCGCCTCGGACTTCTGTGCATCAGGGTTGACAGTCGGGAGGACAGGCTCCTGGTCTCTGACAGCCTCACCAGAGGTGCGCTCCTTTTCGGCCATCTTGCTTGTTGGCTGATTGCCTCTGGTGTCCAATGGAGAAGTGGAACTTAGGTAGGTATTAAATGTGACCAGTGTATCGTGGTCGCGGTCGCGCGCAGGTCAATAGAGCTTGTCGCGAAGGGTATCAATGGAGAATGAAGAAGCTAACGAGTGGACGGTGATTGGAGTTGGTTGGAGTCAGCCAAGGCCACGCAAAAACCCGAGACGAAAGGAGGATGAAGTTCCTGAGGACTGTGGTAGAGGCAGGAAAAGACGGTTGTCCGGTCCTTTTGGGATCGGGTGAAGGAGACTGGACTTGGCTGGGATGTGCAGCCGCTACAAGGTCTATGCCTACCGTGCAGGATAGGAGAAATAAAGGAGGATGGAGAAGGACAGGCGTGGGATGAAAATATCGATCCGGTCCCAGTCGCACAACCTGCAATCAGAAAGTTGGCCAGCGGTGTATTTGGCAATCGCTGCGGCTGTGCCAGGTTCCCAGGTTGCGGCAGCGACTTGATATGCCCAGCGGCGCGGACCTGATGGGGGCGCCCCTATTCTGCGAAGTGCAGGGGGGTGGGGGTCGTATGCAGGGATCTGTGGGATTCCCTTCCCGACATGTGGACAATCTGGACTAAACCGGCGCCTCAATGGCAAAATCTGGCCCACGGTCGAAAATGACAGGCTATGAGTTAGTGCGTACGTGCGTGGTTTTACCGTGTAACAATCTGCTCTGCACTGCTGTGGTCGATGTGTCATGTATACATCAGCGTCTGTGGACTACGTACGAAGTCTATATCTATAAGCCGTAAACCTCTCTCTATCTCTCTCCCTCTCTCCCCCGGAAGGCGACATCACGGGCTCCAACTCTCCTGGCTGACGATGACGACAACTTGTTCTCGAACTTGGCCGACTCACGACGCTCTTGAGTCGACAAACTGTGCTCTCGTCTTGCAGATCTGACTTGGTCCTCATCCGATCTCACAACAGTTGCGTTCGTGGAAGTTATGCACAGAGAGGATAGATGAACTTTAGCATTCAGCCTTCCCGATTGTGTATGCCAGCCTAATCGCCGAGATGGAGGACTTGACGACAACATGCAGGGAGCATCAATCTGCAAAGATCTGGATGCCAAGACCCAACGGTGCAAACTGACGTCTACTCATAATCTGTGGGTATTCCCGTACAGTCGGGTGTCACGAAATAAGCCGGCAGTTGGCACGGTACTCCGTACACGGATTCGCCAAGATCAAGATCGGCTGCGCCCAGTTTGGTGCGTCTTGATCTCGGTGGCCGGCTCGTGAATCCTGCTGCAAGCAGGCAAAATGATATCTTGTACGAACTAACCAGCCTTCGAGGTGGTGTGGTGGATGGAACGTTGGAGGAGGGCCACTGGCATAGACCAGATGCATAGTGCTTTCTACTATGGTCGGTATATATTATCCACTACCCGGACCTATGCATCGGATTAAGCCAGATGGCAAGATCGTCAGCCGTCTCCGGTCATCGATTCCCACCTTCTGATGATTTGCTTACGTATTGCGTACTGGTCAAGCCGCACAATTTATTGTACCGCACGGTAGGCCTGTGGGTGGCGAGGCCCTAGTGGTCACTTTCGGAACGAACCGGTAGCATATAAATAGAATCTTTCGCAGAACTGTTGCAGGTTGGAGGCTGAATCGCACCGGGCCAATACCGCCGAGTCATTGGATCCGTGGAAGAACGGTTCCGGCCGTTTCTGCATCCCGAGGTCTTGCCAATTCGAGTCACTATACCGATACGACTACAGAGAGAGGATGAGGTTAGTAGAGTACGAGGTTCAAAATACCTATCCACGGTAGTTTTCTCCCGTATCATCTGCTGGTGGCCTCCCATAATTTATAGGTGCCATCGCCAAAACCAACCATCACCGAGGACCACGACCAGATTCTAGTGTAGAACTAAGTACATACATAGAAACAAACCTCCCTACCCGCGTGTGGCGATCACGTCCAACAATTCTTTGCAACCTTGCAAGCTGGGCCAAGCCAAGAACTGTCGCCGGTGGGTTACTCCAAAAGTGTCCAAGGAACCAGAGAGCCGCAGAGCTACCTTCGTAGAAGAAATTGACATCGGTCATCCTGTCCAGAAGTGGATAACCTAGTCCGGACGAGGAAAGTCGATATTATCCAGATGCTGATCCTCGATGGTGAAACGGGATCAGCAAACCGTAGGATCTTCATGTAAAATAAAATAATATAAAATGCATGCAGTCCATAACAGCAGGACGCTGTGTCACCATGCTTGCATGCCATGTGCGCAGGTGAACGGCTAGCCTTTGCCCTGCACCGACTTCGTCACGGAGTTTCGAGACAAGGGATTTACGGAAGAATCAACCGTGTTACCAAGCCTTCACTCTATCCGTGGCACAATTTTTCTTCTGTCTCAATTTTTTCCTCGCCCTGTTCCACGGTTGGAGGGGATAACCGGGCATATTATCAGATGCAGTGCTCATTTTATAGGAAATTACACGTACCGGGACTATCACAAGAGGTTACACCTTGAAGATTGACAGGCTGGCAAACCCAATCAACGGCCGGACAGGCGACGGGGAAAGACAGCTCATCCGTCGTCTGGAAATTAGATACTCGTCACCTTGCAGCAAGCTATTGGACCCCGCTGGCTTTGGAGCATCCTCCAACGAGGACTATTTCACTCTGGAGAGGGTCATCGTATCTTTGCTGATGTGTGTCATTTTGCATCTTATCGACAGCTGAGGTCGCATTACAGAAATAGACTTGGGACATTTCACCATTTCCCGCAGTACTAATGGTATGGTGGGTGACGATCTTCATTCATACCCGGGTATGCTCACCGCCGTCGGATCGATTCGTGAGTTAACAAAGTCACGGAGAAGTGTTGGCCATGACAGCTACAACATGCGAGGCGGTGTTTCGTCGCACTTGGAATATGCAAGATGCCTCCTACCAGCGAGCACTCTCGGTCAGGTAGCCGACTCGAGTCTTCCCTGTAAAAAAAAGAGAGAAAGCATAGAAACCTCAGAGCCAATTGCATATCACCAATGGAGATCAGCATCTTCATAAGAGGACAGAAAAATCCCAAACATCTTGGTACCGTCACCGCCACCGCCACCACCAGGTCCACGAGTTGATGGACGAAATCCATCTGACGGTGACGAGTACACATAGAGGCCCTGGCGAAGACCCACCTCTTCCACTGACACGAGTGCAAGGGGCGCCTGTGGTGCCAAGTTTCAAGATTGCGTTTATTCTTACTCCTGGTTGCTTACGCCCTCCCTCCATTTATTATATCGAGGCGTAAAGCCAGCCATCTAGCAGAAACCGATTCCACGTAAATAACATCCTCGGCGATACTCTACTCCCCTTGGAATCAAGTTGTGATATGCCAATAAAGATGAGCTCCCATAGTCAGTCTTCGTAGCAGGACAATTTGAATAGTATTTGGTGATGTCAGGGGTTCATATCTCTTTGTGAAATTCGTAAACCGGTAGTAAATATCCATATGCCGTAGACACTGGTATTCAGTTCCGGGGGGTAGGTAACCAGGCGTAGAACAGTAACCGTAAAGTCTCAAGTACATGGTGCCCTGCTTTCAGCCTACATTTAGCGTGGCCGTAGTGGAGACCCACATCCCTGCCCCCGTCCAATTTTACCTACGACGCATCAACCCCTCCATAACGAATCCCCTTTTCTGTTCAGTCCAGGGGTCTCTCTGCGGTCTGTGTCCACCACCTCGAACAAGCGAACAAGCTCGAGAAGCATTACCTATTACTATTCATCCTCTCAACAACACAACCTCTTCCTTGGGATCTGTTGTCTTCGCCCTGACTTTGACCTTGTCGCAACCATCCAACCACCTGTCTTCGTACCCAATTGTTGCGAGCAGAATCACACAGCCTCTCCTTCCATTCTCTTCGATTCGTCTCGTTGATACCACTTTGTTCAAGTATTCGCAATGGCTGACGTGTATGTTCACCCTCCTGTCACCGCCCTAGACTCTGATCTGTTCAGCTCCCAGCAGCTCAAGTTTAGAGGAGTCTTTACTCACGATGCAAACTCTACAGCAACGTCGATGTTCTCGTTATCGGTATGGGCCCTACGGGTCTAGGTGCTGCCAAGCGCCTCCACCACATTGTATGCCTTGCCACCTTTGCCCCTCATTGCTTTGCTTCCAATGGCACAAACTGACTGTGATCCCCTCTAGAACGGTCCCTCGTGGTTGATCGTGGACTCAAGCGACAAGGCTGGTGGTCTTGCTGCCACCGATGTTACCCCGGAGGGCTTCGTAAGTTTCCCATCACCCCAAGTTCCCACATGTCTCAGCAGGAACGGCCAGAGGTCTAACTCAGAAAATGACAGCTGTACGATGTTGGCGGTCACGTTATCTTCTCCCACTACAAGTACTTCGATGACTGCCTCGACGAGGCCCTGCCCAAGGAGGACGACTGGTTCAACCACCAGCGTATCTCCTATGTCCGCTACAAGGGCCTCTGGGTCCCCTACCCCTTCCAGAACAACGTCTCCATGCTGCCCAAGGAGGACCAGGTTGCGTCTATGGAGGGTCTCATCGATGCCGCTCTGGAGAGCGTGGTGACCAAGTCGAAGCCCAAGAACTTCGACGAATGGATTGTGCGACAGATGGGTGACCACCTGGCCAGCATCTTCATGCGCCCCTACAACTACAAGGTCTGGGCTGTGCCCACCACCAAGGTACGGCGCAGCTCTCTCGTGCAAGAAAAAGGAAAACAAGGCTAACTGGGCTCCAAGATGGGCTCCGACTGGCTCGGCGAGCGTGTGGCCGCTCCCGCCGTCAAGCAGATCGCCAAGAACATTATCCTCAACAAGACCGCCGGTAACTGGGGTCCCAACGCCACTTTCCGCTTCCCTGCTCGTGACGGTACTGGTGGCATCTGGATCGCCGTTGCCAACACTCTGCCCAAGGAGAAGAAGCTATTCGGCAAGAAGGGTGAGGTGACCAAGGTCGATGCCGACAATAAGATCGTGCACCTGGGCGACGGCACCAAGGTGGGCTACAAGAAGCTGATCTCCACCATGAACGTGGACCAGCTTGTCGAGAAGATGGGCGACCAGGAGCTCGTCACCATCTCCAAGGGTCTCTACTTCTCCTCCACACACGTCATTGGCGTTGGTCTGCGCGGTGCACGCCCCGACCGCATTGGCGACAAGTGCTGGGTAAGTTGATTTACGAGCTCCCCTTCAAGACACTAATTTGCTAACGGAGGTCGCTTGCAGCTGTACTTCCCTGAGGACAACTGCCCCTTCTACCGCGCCACCATCTTCTCCAACTACTCCCCCTACAACCAACCTCAAAAGGACGTCAAGCTCCCGACCCTGTACAAGGCCAATGGCAGCAAGGCGGACTCGAGCGAGGCGAAGGAGGGTCCTTACTGGTCTGTCATGCTGGAGGTTTCCCAGTCCACCATGAAGCCCGTGGACGAAGAGAACCTGTTGAAGGACTGTATCCAGGGTCTGATCAACACCGAGATGATTCTACCCGAGGACGAGATCGTCTCCACCTACCACCGCAAGTTCTACCACGGCTATCCCACACCCGCCATCGAGCGCAACGGTGTTCTGTCCGAGCTCCTGCCCAAGCTGCAGGCTAAGGACATCTACTCCCGTGGCCGTTTCGGCAGCTGGAAGTACGAGGTCGGCAATCAGGACCACTCGTTCATGTTGGGCGTGGAGGCTGCCGACCACATCGTCAACGGCGCCGTCGAGTTGACTCTCAACTACCCCGACTTCGTCAACAGCCGTGCCAACACTGAGCGCCGGCTGGAGCAGTCGTACGCTTTCTTCCAGCCTCCCACTGAGCTTGCTTCCCACGCCAAGTAAGCGTGACAACGGCATCTTCCGAGCATATGTATGATGATTGACAGGCACTGGCGGGCTTTGGTAGATTCGGGCTAGGAGTTGCATGGAATCCCAAGATGGGATGGTTCATTTTTGACAGTTTTGATGGAAACACTCACAAATGCGGTCCTCTGGCTGGACAGAGAGCGTGGGGAGACCCATATCCGTATATGAGTGACATAGGCTTGCCATCCTGGAGAATACATCGACAGATGCGACGGGCAAGAAGGGCAAGAGGCTGGGTAGAGAGATACAGGCACCAGATGGCCGTGTACCGATCCTCGGTACCAAAACAAATCCCTCAATTTGATAGACATAGAGATTCTTGTCGTTATGGCGTTTTGTCCATGTGGCCCTTTTCATCCAGACATCATGCTCTCTCTCCTCTGCCGTGCGTTGTTAGCGGAACTCGTCTGGAAAACCTCTGTTCTTCAAGACGTGTCTTGGAGCACGTTTGGCGGCACCTGAAACAGCGCAATTCAGGTCCCAAGCTTCCCGTACTCATTGGTACCGCCTACAGGCTCGCTACAAGTTGCCCGGACTTGATTGGATGCCGCTGCTGATGTCATGAAAGAAGGTCATGGAAAAGTGGGAAATATCCATAGAGTGAAGGAAAACTCGAGAAGATGGTGGCACGCCATCGCTGAGTCGTGCCTCATGCTCTCGTGCTTTGCCGATTCTGTATTATGAGGTGCATACGTACCATGGAGTCTGGACATCCTACAGTGGATTTGAATATCTGAAAACCATTTTATCTTTGACGGAAATGTAACAGAAACCAGAACAAACAGCCCACGATATCCTGATGAGGTTCTAATACACAAACACGCGTGCACACACACAGAAATAAAATAAAAATAAAAATAGAAGGGGGAGGGGAACAGGGAGAGAAATCTTGAGGGCGCAAAAAGAAAAGCCGCGACTCGAGTCCTGTAGCACATTTCGTCAAGCGTGGGAGGGAAGTTCTCCAGTTATGAAAGGGGTCAAAGGGATGTATGTGCTGGCTGTACAGGAAGGATCAAGAGTTTCTGCATCTGGTAGAGATTTTCCCTTTGTGTACCGGTCAATCCATAGCTTCGCTCTCAGCCAACAAACGTCGACTTTCTCCTGGCAGCTGCAGGTGAATAGTGCCGCAAACTAGGTGCCACCCAGCCAGCCAACCAGGATCATGGTCCTGAGTGACAACAGAGACCTGTTTTTGTTGGTTTTGTTGATGTTCAAGAATTGCATGATAGAATGGCTAGGCCTGCTAGGCTAGTAGATACAGTGTCCATGAGGAATCTCCCATGGAAGAAGTCATCTTCTGTCATGTGAGTGCCATCGTTGGTCGATCCGGATGTGCCGTATCGCCCACCACCACTCATTCTCCACTTTCACGGCACAGAGTGCCTCTAGACTCTGACAGGGCTGGAATTGGTTTCTTTTCCCTCATGTCAGTGTGAGTGAGCTGCACCGTCAGCAACGAATATCTGGCTCAGCCTCTGCCGGGAACAAGAAGCTTGTTGTCCTCAGAGTGAGAAACGGAACCAAGCCACCCCTGTTCCCGGGACCTCGAATTACCTCATCGTTTCCGCGCCCGCAACTTTTCTAGCCGGGTCTTTGCAAGTTGGGTGGTGGGGAGCTAGGAACAGCAAAGGCATTGTTGTAACGCTCATCACCATCCCGCGTCTTTACTTAGTTCGCGACAACAGAACCACTCGCGCGCAAACGGTCCGCAAACCTCCCAAACCAAACCAAACCAAACCAAACCCCACGCGTGTGGGTTGTCACAGGCGAACCTTACCTACCCTACGGCTTCTTCCAGAGCCATGTGTTCGATCAGGCCGAGACCAAGATTCGACTGAGATTGCGTGTCTCGCATCTTCCCCATACCTCGACGCCGACCCTCTCCCACTCGTCACCATGGAAGGGTCGGCTATTCGAGACGAGCAGTTCGACTCGGCGCTCGATCCCCCCGTGCGCATCTTCGAACGGCTCTCCCAGATCGCAGGTTATGCTTGGGACGAGTCCAAGGCTCCTACACACTCAAGTTACGACGACTGGTGAGCACATACCAGCTTGCTCTTTCCCGCTCTAGTCTTTCCCGCTATAGTCTTTCCCGCTTGTCGTGATAGCCATCTCGTATGTGCAAATCTGATTCGGTTGCAATCTGGGAACAGGTATTTCTGGGGCACGCGTTTTGCACCTAGATATTCCAGTCTGTATGCTAGCAGCCCATCGTCTGTGGCCGCCAGAGGCCTTTCGAGCTCGACCCGAGTCTCCCCTTCCGAACCACCTGCCTCGTCGATATCGAACGGCCCTCACAGCGAAGCGAGTGTCGGCGATGAGTCCTCAGCAGGCGCCGTGGTGGCGGAGCCCATCGTCGCCAAGGTCTCTTACCACGTCCTGCGCGAAGAGCGGGTGTTCCACATGATGAAGAACCTCATAATGACGGCGGATCCCAACCAAGACCACACCATCAAGCCCCTGGATTTGATTCGTCTTGCTCCTCAGCCGGGAGATAGGGGTCAAGTTATCGTGTCGATCTACCAGCATCCCGGAGAGAACCTACTGCCCAAGATAATGGACCTAGGACCGGCGTACTACCACGCGCGCAAGGTTGAAGATAGGTGGACAGCACACATTCGCGAGAATCCCCAGCTCGAGCCCCCAATCAGTTTGCACTCCTTCCTGGACTTTGCCATCGGCGCAACCCAGTGCCTCGAGATGATACACCACGGCGTGGGCATAATCCACGGGGAGATCAGGGGCGACTCGTTCCACTTCACCGAGGAGACGGGCAAGGTGAAGTTGGTGATTGTCGGCTCCGGGCTACGGTCCTTCGAGCACGGGCTGACGAGCACGGGTTGGTCGAGCCTGTCGAAGGAAATTGGTGCAAAGAACAAGCTGCTGTACATCAGCCCCGAACAAACGGGGCGCATGCCCGCCGAGCCGGACGCGAGGACCGACATCTACAGTCTCGGCGTGCTCTTCTGGATCCTGCTGACGCAGCAGCCTGTATTTGATGGAGACAACCCACTGGATATCGTGCAAGGCGTGCTGGGCAAGAGGATCCCGAACGTGTCGACGATTCGACTGGATATCCCTGATGTGATTGGGAAGATCATCCAGAAGTGTACGGCGAAGAACGTTGCCGACCGTTACCACTCAGCAAGCGGGTTGCGCCACGATTTGGTCAAGATCCAAGAATTTCTCTGCGACGGCAACTGGCAGGCGATCCGAGAATGGTGTATTGCATCACGCGATGTCAGCTCGTTTTTCATGCTCCCTTCGATGATGATCGGACGACAGAAGGAGCGGGCAGACCTTTTGAAGGTGATCGAGCGGATCGCCAAATCCCACGCAATGAGCCAGCGGGGCACGACGAACCGGTTTAGTGATGGTTCGAGTCTATCGAACGAGCTTTTTGATGCTGCCGACTTGTCTGCTAGTGAAGGAGCAAGTTCGGACGGCGGTGGGAACAGGCAAAGCGGCTCATATACAGCTACAATTGCCTCTGATCCGAAGTCGCGCAACAGCATGATCCCCTCTGTCTACTCGACGGACTCTCAACCACCACTGTCGGGAGACCTCATCACCCCGTCAAGCCGAACATCGATTAAGCCGTGGGATCGGCACCAGTCGATCTCACTGGAGACGAGAAGCCTGGTGAATAGCCTCGGCGATGATTCTCGTCTTGGGCCGACGATAGACTCTTCATCCAGTCTTTCCAGGCAGCTGGGCAACGCAAAGTTCAGGAGGCGAGGACACTGTGAGATCGTGACAATCGAGGGAGCAGGAGGACTGGGCAAGAGCTGTCTGGTGCAGTCCGTTCTCGCTGATGTGAGACGGAGTGGGTACTGTGCCACCGCTAAATTCGACACGGCCAGGAGAACAGCATTCGGGCCTCTCCTGAAACTGCTGTCCTCCCTCTTCCGACAGGTCTGGGGCGAGCGGAACACCGAAACACAATTCCACCAGACCCTCAAGCAGTACGTCCGTCCAGTCTGGCCGATGTTGCATAAGGTGCTCAACCTTCCGGAGTTCTTGATCGGCCCTGTGGATGGGAGCATCGCTAGATCCATGTCGAATGCATCGGGGAATACCGTACAGGCCAGGAACAGGGCGCCGGGTGCAGTGAAGCGTAGGGGCTCTTCACCCAGCGGATCTTCCACTCCGCCTACCTCCTCGTACCGTGGCTCTGCGGTGTCTACGACAAGTTCCCAGGATTTCTTGCGGACTGGTGCTTCCACTAAGTCTATCAGGCTGATGAACACGGTGGGTCCCCCTAATACCTTCCTCCTACCCGCCCTCCTCCTAACCTTCTGACCCCCGGTCCCAGTTTCTCGACGTCCTGCGGATGTTTGCACACCACAAATTCATCTGCTTTGTGTTGGAAGACCTCCATTTCGCGGACGACGAGTCTTTGGAACTCATCACACAGATCATCAGCGCGAGGCTCAAGATGGTCATCATCATGACCTATCGTCCAGAAGAGCTGTCTGCCGAGAAGGTGCAGACCATAATATCGCCTCCCGAGTTCGAAGAGCAACCCAAACATGGTGGACCGACAATCACGCGCATTCTTTTGTCGCCTCTCGGAGAGGAGGAGATCGTCCAGTATGTTTCGACCACGTTGTCGAAGCCGAAGGAGGACATACTGCCACTGGCACTGGTCATACAGTCCAAATCTGGCGGCAACCCGTTCTACATCAGGGAGATGCTATCCGCCTGTCACAGGAAGCGGTGCATCTACTATGACTACAAGATCAGTCAGTGGGTATATGATTTGGACAAGCTGTTTGAGGAGTTCCAAGGAGAGCAGAACTATGATGTGCTCGATACGAACTTTATCACACGGCGTTTGAGCGAATTGCCTGATGCGTCAAAGTGTCTGCTCGGTTGGGCCGCCCTCCTCGGTACCTCATTCTCCTTCGAGCTCATCTGTCACCTCCTCGGCGGCGAGTGCCAGGACGCGTGTGTCTCATCGTCCGGAGAGCATATTCACCGATCTTATACCCAGCAAGAGGCGGTTGCCGGACTGCAGGCCGCGATCCAAGCCCTCGTTCTGGTGCCAAGCGACAGCGATGACCGTTTTCGCTTCGCACACGACCGCTATATCCAGGCGGCCGGCCAGCTCAAGATTTGCAACGTGCGCAAGATGCACTTTACTATTGCGCAGGTGCTGATGAAATACTACGCAGACGCCAAGTCGAAGGAGAGCATCGCCTCGCATATCTGCGAAAGCGTCGATATCATACGACAACGGGTACAGGTGCGGCGGCCGTACCGCCAGCTCCTGTTCGACTGCGCAAAGATAAGTACCGAACGCGGGGCCCGGCCGACGGCGGCCAAGTTCTACACCAACGCGGTGGCGCTGCTACAACCGAACCCGTGGAATGATGAGGCCGAGGATACGTCGTACGAGGAGACAAATCAGCTGTATCTTCGCGCTGCAGAGTGTTACCTCTACATGGGTAACCACGGCGCGGCTAATGCTTTGCTGGGAACGATTTTCATGTCGGGTAAGTCGAGGGCAAACGACGCCTTAACTCTCCTTCTCGAGTCCGGCAATATCTGACTGTTATACAGCGAGAACCGCCTTCGACAAAGCGCCTGCCTCCGTGCTCCAGTCTAGGATATTTTCCCAGGCCGGCGACGCTGAAGAGGCCCTACTATGCCTTGCACAGTGCCTCAAGGAGCTTGACGTGGCTTTTGACGAGAATCCTACCTGGGAGAAGTGCGATGCCGAATTTGAGAGGCTGTTGGTGAAGATCCAGTCAACGGAGCGTCTTGATCTCATCAACCCGCCCCACACGGACGATCTGACTTTGGCATCCATCGGAGCCGTGCTTGCGGATGCGATTAGCGCCGCTTGGTGGAGCGATTGCGTCATGTTCTATAATCTCGCCCTCGTGATGGTGGACGTTCATTTAAGTCGCGGCGCATTTCCAAACAGCGGTATGGCTTTCCTGCATGTTGCCATAGTCGCACTCTCTAGGCTGTCTTTGCCGCAGTTGGCCATCGACTTGGGTTCCATCGGTCTGGACCTCCTGGATAAGTACCGGGACTCCTTCTCCATGGCACGAGGCTACATGATTTTCGCTTGTTTCGTCGGCCACATTCAAATGCCATTGAGCCTCGCCGTTGCCCAGGTCGAGGCTGCCGTGGAGTACGCCACCATATCAGGAGACCGAACGTCAACGATCCTCAGTTTTGGCCTCCTAGGCCAACTCAAGTTCTTTGCCAGCGAGAACTATGTGGACCTGGAGGCATTTTGCCAATATGGCTGCGAGGACACCCCGAACTGGCACCAAGATACCCGGGGCGGCACACTGCTCATCGCAGTACGCCAGGTCTGCCGGGCATTGCAGGGCAAGACACGGAATACGATCGCGGAGCAAGTCATGGACGATACGCAGAACTGTCACAACTCGGCTGCATACAAGGCCTGGTTGGAGGTAAACGCGAAGAATGGCCAGCGGTCCATTATGTGGTACGAGACGCTCGAGATCATTCCGCTCTTCCTCTTCGGCCATTACGAAAGGGCAGTGCTACTGGGGAAGCGATGCGTAACCAACGAGCAAATCATCTGGAGTGCTCGCAATACCCGCTCGGTCATGATGTTCTACGGCTTATCCATTGCGAGCGTGGTCTTCAGTAAGCTGGATGACCCTCTCCACCGTGACACCGATATCGATGAGGAGATCAAGGCAACCATGCAGACTCTTCAGCTGTTGAAGAGGAAGATCACCGACTGGGAGGTTGTTTCCCCGGTGAACTATCGCCCTTGGTCGAATTTACTTCAGGCACAGATCTACGAGCTTCAGCAGGACCATGGTGCGGCTATTCGCGCTTACGAAGAGGCTTTGGACCACGCTTCTGAGCAGAATCTGACATTTGAGGAGGCCCTCGGAAACTACCTCATGGCCGGTGCCTTCATCAGAAGGGGAGCCCGGAGATCAGCTAAAGCCGCGCTCAGAGAAGCCGTGGGTCTGTTCCGCGTGCTGGGCGCCACGGGTCTTGCGGAGCGGATTGAGGAGGACCATCATCTCCTCCTACACGGTCCCACTCGCAACCCGCGCACCGTCGACGCCTTCGTGCAAACCGACTTCGCCGGTGATCCACATCCCGTGCAGTATTGCGTCACCGAGGCAAACGAGGCACAACCGTCCGCTCAAGCTACCATCGGTGAGCTCAAAGAGAACAGGATAGGCGCCTGGCGCGGCTCCATGCACCAGCCCGAAGCCGGCGCAGGCTTGCCGTCCCTCGACATGATCGATCTGCACGCCATTCTAATGTCCTCGCAAATCATATCATCGATTCTTGAGGTTCAAGAACTCCTCAAGACAATGTGCGACGTCATCTTGCAGACCTGCGGCGGGACGGCGACACTGGCGGCCATTATCGTCGACGAGCAGGACCAGTGGTGCGTGGCGGCCTCGGGAGACCCCGAAAAGGGCGCACAGGCACACAAGCCTGCAGTGCCGCTGAGTTCATCGCAGCACATGGTCCCCGAGAATGTGATTCTCTACTGTACGCGGTTCAGAGAGGCCGTGTTCAGCACTGATATCACCAGCGACGAACGGTTTGGGGTTAGTGAGCAGTGGCTGCAGAAGAACCCGCAGGGACGTGCTATTATCGCGGTGAGTCTACAAAGGATTCCCTCTATAGAGAGATGCGTTTCTGTCTAGTCCATGCTGATTCTATATCAGTATCCTATCCACCACGGCACAAGTCCACTGCTCGGTTGCGTCTACCTCGAGGGCAATCCAGGCTCGCTCACAGATAGGTCAGTCCAACCTTGCTGTTCTCCTTCCTCCTAACCTTCTTCCATCTAACCTCTGTCCCCATAGAAACGTCACCGTCCTACAACTCCTCGTCAATCAGATCAACATCAGCTACTCGAACGCACTCTCCCTCAAGGCGATCGAGAAGGTCTCGAGCGAGAACGCTAGCATGATCAAGGCGCAGAAGCGTGCGTTGTTGAAAGCTCAAGAAGCCGAGACCAAGGCCAAGGCCGCCGAGGCCGAGGCGAGGCGCAACGAGAAGCGCGCTGAGGAGGCGGCCAAGGCGAAGAGCATCTTCCTGGCGAATGTGTCGCACGAGCTCCGGACGCCGCTGAACGGGGTCATTGGCAACTCGGAGCTATTGAAGGATTCCAGCCTATCAAAAGAGCAGATGGAGATGGCCGATTCGATCCGGGTGTCTGCTGACTTGCTGCTGACTGTCATCAATGATATATTGGACTTCTCCAAGATGGAGGCGGACAAGATGAAGGTCAGTACGAAGATCATCCTAGGTCTCTTTCCTACAAGTCCCCTTTCTCCTAACCTTCTAAACTCCCAATCTGCTTGCTTCCGAACCCGCCCTTCTCTTCTTTTTCCAACCCTGAACCTTGAAGAAACTTTCACAACTAATTCTCGATCTGTCAGCTCTACATCACCGCTTTCAATCCGGAAGAGATGGTGCGCGAGGTTGTTCGAGCGCAGTCGTATAGTAACCGCGAGAAGACAAAGAGGCAGAATGTCTCTATTGTCCGCGACATCAACCTACCGCCCATGCTCATTTACGGAGATCCGATCCGCCTACATCAGGTCCTGGGCAATCTGATATCAAACAGTCTGAAATTCACCGAGGACGGCTCGGTCACTATCGGTGCTCGCCTGGATTCCGAGACCACTGAGAAAGCGACATTGACGTTTTGGGTCAAAGATACGGGCATCGGGATCTCGCCGGAACAAAAGGCGAAGGTACGTTTTCCCCAATATGACTATCATGGATTTCAGGCTAACAAATATCCGTTAGCTGTTCCAGCCTTTTTCACAAGCCGATACGTCTACTGCGCGAAAATATGGCGGGAGTGGGCTGGGCTTGTCTATCTGCAAGTCGTTAATTGAGGTGATGATGAAAGGCAAGATCGAGTTGGAAAGTGAGCAGAACGTCGGAACTACCGCGTGGTTCACGGTCACATTTGACAAAGCTAAGCCCAATGTCACCCCTGGTGATCCTCGTGGCCAACCCGACAGCTTCTCGCGGAGATCCTCTGATCACGTCAACAACCGGGAGGCCTCGCCCAATCCGTACCTTGATTTGTCTATGATACCCAAGGATCAGATTCGCGTATGCATCGCGGAGGACAATGCTATCAACCAAAAGATCGCAATTCAATACGTGCAGAGGCTTGGGTACCCCAAGGTCGAAGCCTACGATAACGGCCTGAAGGCCGTCGAAGGTCTGCGCCAGAAGGCAAAGGAGGGCCAGCCGTATCATGTCATCTTGATGGACGTGCAGATGCCGGTCATGGACGGATACGATGCCACGAAGCTGATTCGCCAGGACCCGGTCGAGGAGGTGCGCAAGATCCTGGTTATCGCCATGACGGCGAGCGCTATCCAGGGCGACCGCGAGAAGTGTCTGGCTGCAGGGATGAATGACTATCTGGCCAAGCCGGTGCGGTCCGACGTGCTCAAGAAGAAGCTGGATACGTACATCCAGCCCCACGACGACTCTCACGACCGCAAACTCAGCGAGGCGTCGGTGATCAGCCAACCATCCGGAACGATCGCACCGCCTGCATTGACATACCCGACGGGCCCAACCTCCGAAGTGAACGGCAGCGGAGGCGACCCCGTTCCAGGTACCGTCAGTCTCCCGGTGAGGAACAATCCGGCGGACGGCCAGTTTTTGGACGGCCATACTCCTCAGAGTAGGCCCTCGAGCGACAACAGAACGTCGGACGCAGGGTCGGTGGACAGTGCTGGGGGAGTAGGCAGTACCGCTGGGAAGATCAGGCATAAGTTGACAAAGAACCGCGGGAGCGGCGATACGCTCGAGGACAAAGAGAAGGAGAAGCCCAAAGCGGTGCTGAAGAAGAAGAATCCGCTGCAGCGAGATGGTTCGAGTGGCGCTTCTGATGGTGAGCAGCAGTGAATGAACGCACCGAAGGCAGCAGCAACTTCAAAAGCAACTTGGGTGGGCACATAGAGGACCAAGCGGAGCATGGCTTACCGCAACATTGTCATTTGCACACCAGAACGTCAAAAAGGCACGGATCATGAACTGGTTGAGGTGTTTGATGAGGCAGGGGATTTGATTTTTCATGGCACAGATCATTATGGCTCTACCGGATGTGTGTTCTTTACTGTTACTGTTACGAGAGCAAAGCGATATGCTGACCTCACGGGTTTCCTTCTTCGTCAAGGGGAAAAAGGAGGTTCGGGGAGCGGAAGTGGAAGGCATATTGGTAGCCACTTCTGTATGATTGTTCTTGTACGTCAAAGGCCCTATTGCATATTGGATGTGTTAGCGGCTCGGTGTTTATGGAAGTGGCTCAAAGGCTTTGTATGGTTTATCTGTGTAAGTACTGGCCTTTTGGCCAGCCCAGTGAAGGATAGAGGAAAAGGGGCATGCAAGAGTTAAAAGTCGATGGAGATGACTGCATTGCTAGAGGTGTTCGCTGTGCTGTGAACAGTGCCCTTCTCATGAACACATGGATACCCACCGTGTCTACCTAGCTAGTAGTAGTGGGAGTCAGGCAAAAGACAGGACTTGAATTAGGTAACTACTGAGTGAAATGTGACGCGACCCTGAGAGAGCACCCATCTAAGATGAACCCAAATCACCTGTTTTTTTATTTGGAGTCATTCATTGCAAGACGGCGCTTCAGCCTGGGAGTTTGTTGGTTGGCAGAATTGCGGCGAATCACAGCACAACGTCTGTTAAGGTGATGTTGTGAGATGTTGTGAGATGCTGGCAATCTAGGTAACTAGCTAACTATGTATAGATAGATAGGTACATACGATCAGTAGGTACTTAGTAGAGTGAATGCAAAGGCCAGGCGACTGGCAGCGGAGCCCACCGAATGAACTACCTATGGCTTGCTTGCTTTATTGAACCGACAAAACCAACCATCAGTATTTGCCTGTGCTGAAGCCCTAGAGTCAAGGGGTCAAGCTACCTAACCACTTTGTTGCAGGCTAATGAATCACAGGCGAGGATATGAAATAGAAATGACCAGAATCATATATTCATCACATACTATGGTAGTCGAATGAGAATTTCGGTACGTCACTCCATGTGGCCCGTGCACCAGCCCTTGCAAGGGGGTGGATGGGGGCTCGTGGGGTCCAAGAGACGTGCACCCTGGGCCACCTCAACTTGACGAGTTGTCTGCTTCAGAATCCTGACAACGCCTCCCTTGAATCCTGATCCAGTCCTCATCGTCCCCATGTGGCATTTGGACACTGCGATGATCAACCTTCCAATGAGAACTTGAAGCAGACAGCCACCTACCCCGACTGCATGCGACGGATGCTCCAGACGACCTCGCTAGCTCCAGCCTCAACCCGCGATGGACTTTGGGCATCCTAACGGCGGGGCCGAAAGTCCCTTCGACGAAGGCGGTGGCGGCACCAAGAAGCCCAAGGCTCTGCCGGCCGACCTGCCGACGTCTCTCGATGACCGGCGAATGGTGAGGGAGCCGGTCGCCGAGACAGAGATGTACGATGGATGGCAAGGTCCGTGTCATGCCGCCTCCCAGCCTCGGCCCTGCAAGTCACCTTCGGACATTCGACGGCTGACACGTAGCTTGATCCATAGGACAATCCCAGTTCTTGACCTCTCCCATAGTAGCGAAACCCCTCAAGTTCAGCGAGCTCTCCCTAGATGACAAGAACTACGAGGAGGACCTCACGCGAGGCATGTCCGACAGCGACACGCGGCTCATGGAGATGCTGGCGGCGCAGGCCGCACACTCTGCTGCCTCGGGGCTCGAGGACGAGGATGCGATAGCGACTAATCAGAAAATGTCCGACGACGAGAAGAAAGAAATGTTGCAGAAGGTTCTGAACATGGCCGCTAGCAACGGCAATGTCGAGCAGGTCAACAAGATCTTGACGGGCAAGGCGAAAGCATACGTGGACATCAATGCTCAGGATGATGATGGGACACCTCCTTTAATATACGCCAGTTGTTTTGTACGTGGAAGAACATAAAAGAGCCTCTGCGCATCTCAGACGGAGGGGCTAATCCGGTCACAGGGCCACGAGGCTGTGGTGGAGGCGCTCATCAGAGCCGGAGTCGATGTTGACAAGCAGGACAGAAATCGCTGGAGCGCTCTCATGTGGGCCATGACGAACCGACACAAGCAGATCGCGAAGCTGCTGCTCGACAACGGAGCATCGCAGGACGCAAAAACTTCGTCCGGTCGGACCGCGGCCGATTTTCTCGCTCCTGACAGCGACATGTCCTTTTACCTACACAGCAATGGATACAACATTGGCAGTGCCGGTATCGGTGATGATGATTTTTATCAGCCTGGTTTCTCACAAGACAGATTCGAGGAGGAGCTGATGGAGAGCGAGCTGAGAAGGCGCATGATGATGGAGAGCGCGCGGGACTTGGAAGTGGACCTGGGCAACGTGGGCATAGACGACCAGCCAGAGGTATGTGGTATCGCCGTTGAAGTATTGCTTTTGCTGACTGGATCCAGCCCGTCGATGACTTTGAGGAAGAACAACAAGAATTCGACTGGACAAGGTGTCTACACGACCAGATGTTCGTTTTCCAGGAGAGCGACCTGGAACGTATCTTGGATATTATCATTACCAACATGACACCACAAAGATCTGCCTCCCAGAAGCCCGTACCAGCAAACATGATCTTCTTGAGCGCCAGATATGCGCATTACCATGCGAGTTCTGACTTGCTTGCCAAACTGCTGATAATGGCCATGGACAAAATAAATGACGTGGTCGAGTACCACCAATGGGACATGACCATCCTGGCATTCTGGGCGTCCAATGCGACTCTCTTGCTTCACTACCTGAAGAAGGACACAGGACTTGTCGAGGCGACCGTCCACTTTCAGGCTCAACTGGCCGAGCTCATCAATGAGATTTTCATACTCATTGTGCGGGACGCGGAACGGCGGCTGGATAAGGTTTTAGACCCTGCGATGTTGGATCATGAGACCATACCAGGCTTCGAAGACATCACGTTCCAGAATGAATGGAAGATCTTCAAGTCGAAGAAGAAGGTCAAGGAGGAACCACCAGAGCGGCGATATCGACCACCTTCGCCCAAGCAGAGGGCTAAGCCTGCACCCCGCAACGTGACCTCACTACTCTCATCCACACTATTCGTACTCGATCTGTACGACGTGCACTCCGTGATCACCGGGCAGATTGTTGCACAGCTACTCTACTGGCTCGGGGCCGAGCTATTCAACCGGATCATGTCCAACAGAAAGTACCTGGCTCGGACCAAAGCCATGCAAATCCGCATGAACATCTCCGTTCTGGAGGACTGGGCCCGGACGAACAATAGGCAGCCTGAGCACTACGAATCCGGTGAGATGCAGGCCCATGGCGAGAACACCATGGACGCTGCGAGGAAACACCTGGCGCCTGTCATCCAGCTTCTCCAGTGGCTCCAGTGTTTCTCGTCACTGGGCGCTGACGACCTGGAGGCACTAGTCGACACGCTTCAGCAGCTAAAAACGCTTACCCCACAACAATTGATACACGCTGCGAACCACTACCGCGCCGAGGTGGGCGAGAAAGGTCTCCCCAAGAGCGCGATGAAGTATCTGATGGCGATACAGAAGGAGACGGAGGCGAGGAAGGAGAAAGAGAGGAACAACAGGAAGAGTCTGGCGGCGTCCATCAAATCACCAGAGCGCAATACAAGCCCGGGAATCGAGAGCGTACCGGCGACACCACAGCGGAATGACAGATCCTCCAACGGCGGCGGCAGCGTCAGCGGCCGCCCGCAGACGCCCATCGACGAAGACTCCGAGGATGATACGCCCGAGAATCTCCTCGTGGACCCCGCGCTGATGCTGCCCTTCACGCTGCCGTCGGTGACCGACATGCTGATCAGCTACGGCGCGGGCTTTGGCGGTGTCAACCGCGAGCGCGCGAGGAAGTACATACCGACGGTACCACCGGAGTTTCTGGCCAAGCTGGAGTTGAATGGAGGGAATAGCAACAAGCGACCGCTGTATGGCGAGCAGGACTGGGAGAATGAGGAGGTCTAGGTGAGTCCTCGGTGGCCTCGCTCGAGGAGGCTTTGTTGAAGAACGCCACCGCTCAAGATTGGAGAGTGGAAGGGGTATGCTGGAACTTTGTGTCTGACGGATGGGCTGGGATGGGTTTTTGTCAAGTATGTAGGCGAAGCATTTCGGATATGAATCGACGTGGTGTTGTTTTGCATATGGATACGCATAGGAGTGTTTTTTTTGGGGACTGTACAAGTATTTCTTCATGAGCGTCAGTATGCATATCTTCTAGTAGCGAGATATAGGTACTCCGTACGAGAACTGCCTATGCAACACTGTAATACGGGGTTGGCTTTGCCATCATGATGAATTGGAGCTTCTACTGACCCGACTCAACCGGATAATTGTAAGAATCCCGAAGAGAGAAAAATGCTGTCCCCGCTGCCCTCCCACGGGACCACCTTCCTTTTCCTCCAGGGAGTGGCACGCCATCACTCATGACATCATCCATCACCAAATGTCCTCCTCCATGGAACCCTCCAAAAAAATATTTATTAATGCAGTTGCCTGGTGGTTGAAGTGCTTGAGGGCTGACGAAAAGAAATTCGACAGTTGTTTATGCGAGGAAACCCCACTATGCCACCATGCGTGCATGCATGCAGCGGTCTGGCTTGTTGGTCTGGTCCGGCCGCGCGGGCACCGACATGCGCGGGCGGGACCAGGGCCTCCGAGGTGGGGGATGATGGATGATGGGGGGGGATGTGGTCGGGCTCGGCTCGATCGACTATAGGACGGCTTATATTACGCCGTTCATCCTATATACCTTTTTCAGGCCCCGGGGAAGTACTATGTAGCTCTTTTTCCCTGGGACTGAAGGCGTCGTGTAGTTTCTCCTCTTTTTTTAATGGGGCGCAAGTGGAGGAGGAGAGAGCCTGGCGAATTTTCCTCTGTCTGTATGTGTGTGTGTATGTGTGTGTGTCTTGGTGGTCCGGGGGATGCTTGCTACCAGAGTAAGCCGGCTCTCTCTTCTGCCACCGAAGCAAGCAAGCGTGGGCGGGCAGGTGAACGCGGCGCGAAACACAGGTAGACGCCGATTGTTCAGCTGAGCTCACCGATACCACCTGCTCGAAGAGGCAGCTAGCTACACATGATGCGCCCAGCTACCTACCCACGTAGCCCCCACCAGCAGCAGTCTGCATAGGTAATACCTATATGTAGAATCTATCTGCCGCTCGGTAGTGCTCACAAGCCCGGGATCACCGCCCCCCCCCCCGGGCTCTGGGTTTCCTGAGCTGAGACGTTCGTGAGCACGTCTTCATTTCTTCTCAGGGCTCGAAACCAAGTCGGGGCCGGGACGGGATTGAGCCTTCTTCTAGAAGTCAAAAAGGTACAAGTTTGTTTTTTCGTTTGGACACGGATGAGCGTCCAAGCCCAACAAGAGAGTTGGTTGACATGACGGCACGGCACAGAGACTCGGGCCGTGGTAGGCTCCTGGACACGAACCAAGAACGCAGCGTGGAGCCAAATCGCGGTCGGTAGGACTATGCAGGGACGGTAGTTGGGGCCCAGCGAAAGCCTGAACCTCCGTGCGGCAGGGGAAGGGTAGCACAGATCGTGGCAAGCTGTATGCCATCCACGTCGGTCGTCTGTGCTGCGTGGCAGATGCCTTTTTTCTGTGACAGGGCATGACAGATGTCTCGTCTGGGTTCTGGACGTCTGTCTGTCTGTCTGTCTGTCTGTCTGTCTGTCTGTCTGTCTGTCTGTCTGTCTGTTTGTTTGTTTGTTTGTTTGTCTGTCTGTCTTTGCTTGCATATGGAACAAGACCCGTAGCTGTTCTCATGACGATGAACAAAGGCCTCTCTCAGCCTCGGAACGTAACCACATCGCCGAAACCATGCGAATATCATCCAGCGTCGTGGGGCGGGAAATTCCAGAGTCGCTTCCCGGGCACGTCGACCGATTGGGCTGACGGGCCTTGACAGGTGGGTCGGGTGCCCACTTTCGTGGACCCTGGGACGTCCCATTTTTCTTTCTTCTTCTTGGGTTCAAGGTTTTAACCCGAAGCGGTGCGCGGAGGATCATCCTAGGGCAGAGTCGGCACCCAACCCGGCTGGGTGCTGGACGCGACGAGGGACGTGGATTATTTAGGTACCACACATACCTAATAGTACACAGTAGCCGAGCACACGGAAGGGCGAGGACGGCGTCGCTCCGTCCAATGGGGGAACCGGCCCAGGTATGTTCGGGACTGGATGGTCCGTTTTGATGGGTCACGCACCGCACCGTGAAGTGTGAACAGCCCAGACAAACTTCATTGCTTGGAGCTGATCACACCACGTCACTGACTAGAGGCAGATGTTTGGAGTGACTACACGTACTCTGTACCTATCTTGGCAAGGGAGAGCTGTGGCTTGCGGTCTTTCTGCCCGGGGAACGGACCGGACTGCATCGTGCACCTTTGCAGCTGCAGCACATCAAACAGAAGGTTGAAGGGAGCAGCGAACTTAGTGAGTGATAGAAACAAAATGGGTCCAGACCTTTCGAAACGTGCTTTGTTCCCAACCAACGGCAGACACGCCAGTCAGGGAGGAGAGCTCTTGCAGACCGCACACCATCGGCTTGTACATGGTAGTAGCATGGACAGCAGCGACAGCAGCGACAGCAGCGACAGCAGCAGCAGCAGCAGCAGCAGCAGCAGCAGCAGCAGCAGCAAGGAGCAGCATGGTGATCGAAGTTGCTTCTTCTTATTCAGCCCGGTTCAGGTAGATAGGTAGGTACATAGATGGACAGGTGTCTCGGCGAGACACAATGCGTTGGACCAGTGAGGGTTGTCTGAGGTCTGCCACACGGGCGAGACCTGTGTCTTGACGATTCTGATGAGTCGTCGTCTTTTCATGCGTTTGGTGTGCGCTGTGCGCTGTGCGCTGTGCCTTGTGCGCTGTGCCTTGTGCCTTGTGCCTGAGCGAACCGGAAGAGACCAGGTGAAGGACGTGTGCGTCTCGTGGGTGACAAGCCATGCCGACATGGTGTCGCCCTGTCGCCGTCTTGCGCGGCCCGAGTCGGCGGGTTTATCCTCTGTATGTCTAGGTAGGGAGTGAGAAGGGGTAGAGGATACCACCAACCAGAGAGAGGAGGGAAGGTGGGTAATGGGCCGCGAAACAGAATAAAGATTAAGTTTGCCAAGTACAAGAATGAGACACAACGGTGCACCCATGCCGGCTGTCAATCCTTATCTGGAGGCCGCTGGAGGGAAACCTAAGCATGTGCGCCAGTGCGCCTACCCTTTTCGTCCTTTCGTGCGTGCCGTCGGCTTTCGTACCTTAGTAGCTTTGTACCTTTGTAGCTTTAGACTGGGTCATCGTACCAGAGTACTTTGTACCAGAGTACTTTGTGCTTTTTGCTCCGTACGCAGCTAGTCTCCGTACTGCCCTCACAATGATCGGTAGGAGAAAGTCAGCCTTGTTCCCGACCGGCGAAGAAGGAATTCAATATCAAGTTGGCCCACCCCAGAACACTTCCTGGCCAGGTGCTGTTGAACTTTTCGGACCTTTGCTCTCTTGGATCTGGATAGCTGTTTGTCCAGACTGGCAGTGCCTGTTTTGCAAAGTGTCTTGTCATCTGTATCTGTCGTCTGTCATCTGTGTCTGCCTTGGTGGTTTACACACTTACACAACACACACACACACACACACACACACACACATATACGCCTCTCTCACACATACATCACGATTTCGTTCTTCGCACACGCCCCTTTTTGGACTTTTTTTGGATTTTTGGATTTTTATTTTTGGATTTTTATTTTTTGGATTTCCTGTGCCTCCCTCGTGTGTTGTTCAAGCAAACACAACGTTTGTCTGGCTCTGGCCAGGTCAGGTCTCGTTGTTGCACAACACCTCTCACGCAAGCCCTCGTCCACCTTGACAAAGTCGCCCGTGGCCCCCAAAATTCCAACAGCGTGCGCTGTCCCCAATGGCCCCCTCACGATTTTCCAGCCTACGGGGCAGGCCCAACCCTGGATCTGGACTGGCATCTCACCGCATTCCTTCTGCTTCTGCCGACGACTATGCCTCGGTCTCGCAATTTCTTGCGTTTCGCTACGAGGAAACCATCCAGGCCGAACCTCCCATTCCCATTCCTCCTCCTCGCAACCCGCGTCGCAACAATCCCCCTTGCCCGGCCGTCAATATCCCCCCGAGCAGCACGTCGGCAGCATCCGCGACGGGGTCCATGCCGCAACACATTGTCGTGCCACCTCGTATCCCTCGCGCTCTGGCAACTAAGGAATACGAGCGTCCAGTCTTTCGCATCAAGAGCCTCCAGACTCTCCCGGGCCTCCCCAGCCTGAACGCCCTGCAAGGCCTCGACGACCTCGACGACCACGACCACGACCTCGACGACCACGACCACGACCACGACCACGACCACGACCAGCGTCGAAGTCACACCAGCAGTCAGCATTCGCCCTCCTCGTCGACAACGTGTGCGGATTGGAGGCGCGACTCTGCCCTGGGGACGCTGTCGTCGGTATCCACCCTGCCAGACGAGGACTGCAAGGAGTATACCTGCGTCAAGCTCGATTCTGCAGACGCGCCGTCGTCTCACTACTCCACCGAAGACGCTTCGGCCCTGGCTCCGCTGCCACCAAGGCCACCAACACCCGCACGAGCCTCCACCGCCGCCTCCACTTACAACCACCCGCACCACGCCCACCACGCCCACAACATCCCGCTCTCCTCCTACCAGAGCCGCTGGTCCCTCACCGAGTCCGACGTCTCCGAGTCCGAATCATTCGAGGAGAAGCACTCCACCAGAAGACTGATCAGAGGCCTGAGTCTCCGACTGGCACCGCCCATGAAACGTTGGAAGAAACCAACCGTGGCCGACCCTGCCCTGGCAGTGGCCATGGCACCGCCTCAGCCGACATCCGCCGCTCCACACGACCAGCTGCCCCAGTCCCACCAGTCCCCCCAGCCTCCCCACCAGTCCCACCACCAGCAACTTCAGGGTTCCCCCGCGCCCCAATTATCCTCCTCGCCTAATTTGACCGACCCGTCAAGCCAAGAAATTGGTCACAATGACAGCCAATTTCCAGTCCCGAGGAATCCTGGACCCCTATCTCAAGAGACCCTGACTTCGATTCCTCCATCTACCTTTGCGCCCACCATCAACACCGACATCCCCCAGGGAAGTCTCTTGGACGACCTCGAGGACCTCAACTTCTCCAAGAGGGGCAGCATTTACTTGGGAGGCAAGCGCGCCATCAGCGCTTCGAAACGTTCCATTCCCCTCGCACTCATGGACAAGTTCACAGAGCCCCGCGCGGCGCCACCCGCACCCATCCCGCCAACCCTGGGCGCATCCGACTCCAGACCTGCGACGAGCGATGCGAAGCCGAACCGGAGACCTCATGCGAAGGAGGTGTCAGTGCCAGATATCCGTGTGATGTCGGGAGACACAGAGAGGGAATCCCAAAAGGTGAGATCGCTCTATGAATCCACCGACTTGGTTCACTGGGAAGATGGAGCCCCGGGGCGCCGATCCGGTGAGCTCCTGGAGCCTCCCAAGGAGGTTCCATCCGATGGGGAAGACAACATCGCGTATGGTTTTCCTTCGGTATTTTCGTTTCGCACATGTCGCATGTCCCTGCTGACTCGGGTTTGCCATCTCCTAGAAATCGTGGACCAAGAGAAAATCGGAAAAGCGTCCGGGCTATGTACCTCTCTCCTACGTCACCAATGTCGGTAATTTCGCTGCCGTCGCCACGAGGTAACTGCTACCGTCGCCACGAGTTTGAGCTCGCCGGTGGGATCGAAGACTGGGAAGATGTCCATGGGGAAGATGTCGATCGTTACGGCTTCATCACAGCGGGGCACGAAAGACCCGTGTCGAGGACTCGCTCGCTACATACATCCAGTGGAAGGCGGAACGGCCGCAACGTGTTGACTAAGAAATCGAAGGGGCCTCCGCCGTTATCGCAAGGGCTTGCCAGGATCCCAAGTAGAAAGGTTTCGGCACGATCGTTGAGCACACAAGCCTCGGCACTCTCCGCCGCTTCAAGGGTGTCCGTCAGGTCGGGAGTCAGGACCGCAGCGAACATGCTACCGCACAATCGGGATAGGAGAATCATAGACGCGGCTCCCGACATGCTCTCGCTGCCGCCTGGCCTGGCCGACGTCGATGAAGAGAAGAAGACAGTTGAGTCTGTGAAAGCGGCCCAGGAGTTGGAGTCAAGGAGGGCAGAGAAATGGAGGAAGATGGCCAAGATCGTCACCAATGTGACAGACGGCAAAGGAGCCAAGGTCGAAGCTGTCAACATCAAGAAGGATTTGCACATCAAGTTCGATACGGAGGACCTTGCGAAGCAGGCTGGGAAAGGTTCTTCACATGGTATCAAGCACTTTCAGATCCAGAGCGTGGAGATCGAATTCGACACCAGAAACCCGAAACTGATCGAGCGAACTTGGAAGGGAATACCGGACCGCTGGCGTTCCGCGGCGTGGTACTCGTTCTTGTCGACCAGCGCGAGGAATGCGAACTCCGAAGATACAGATGAGGGCCTCATTGCCAGATTCCACTGTCTGCAAGAGGAGAGCTCACCAGACGATTTGCAGATCGACCTGGATGTGCCTCGGACCATTAACAAGCACATCATGTTCCGCAGGAGGTATCGAGGGGGGCAAAGACTACTCTTTCGAGTTTTGCATGCTCTGTCACTCCACTTCCCCGAAATTGGTTACGTTCAGGGTATGGCGGCGCTCGCGGCGTCCTTGCTATGCTACTACGACGAAGAGCGATGCTTCGTGATGTTGGTGCGGTTGTGGCAGTACCGAGGGCTCGAGCGACTATACCAACAGGGCTTTGCCGGCCTTATGATTGCTTTGAAGGATCTTGAGAAACACTGGCTTCAAAAAAAGCCACTTTCTCAGAAACTGGTGAGTAGGAGAACCTGGTCTTGTTGCGTCAAGTACGTTTGCTGACTGGGGTTTCCAAGAATGAACTAGGAATCGATCCTACGGCGTACGGTACGCGTTGGTATCTAACACTCTTCAACTTGTCGATACCCTTTCACATTCAGCTGCGAGTCTGGGATGTGTTCATGTTGCTCGGTGGCGCCCCGCCAAACTCGGAGTCCAGCTCCGGCAAGGACAAGCAGAAGGCGAAGGAGAAAAACGAGGACGAGGATGACGAGTACACGTTTCATGGGCTCGACATCCTTCACGCAACCGCTACGGCCCTGATCGACATGCACAAAGATGTGATTCTCGATGCTGACTTTGAGAACGTCATGAAGAGCTTAACGGGTTTCCAGCAACCAAGGGATGAAAACCAATTCATGAGTACGGTGCGGGCGGAGTGGAACGAGCATCGGAAGAAGAAGAGGGGCTAGATTCCCTTGGACCTCGTCCCTGTTCACTTCAGCATCCCTGATCGCTTCAGCACCGCCGAAGATGATCTTGCTCTGAAGAACCAGAGTGACGGGAGCGCCGACAGTCTAGGCGGACGAGCGGGGTTCTCCATGCCAGGCCTATCAGATTTATTCCCCTCTTGGGAAAGCAAGGAGCCTCGGGGCGTAATTGGACGGAGCGAGGGACCGCAGGCCACGCGCGACCTCATCCACCGGCTGTTATCGCGGCCACGCACGCGTCCTGGTTATAAGCGTCCGTGCTCACCGCAGCCACCATTTTCTTTATGTCTACAGCGATTCGTTTGCAATACGGTCAAGGGCAACAACAAGCACGGAACAACAGGTTATACCGGCTGCTTTTCTTGACGATGACTAAATCATATACCCCCGATTCGCGGCGCAATCATACCCCCTCATTACATATTACTTTAGAACAACAGCAGCACTCGGGCGCACGAGTGCGTGCCTAGTCTAGCTAAACTAATCTGACGTGCTGGGTGCACGTGGCAATACCACAAATTTTAATCTCTTCTCAGAAGTGTGCGCACAGATCTTTCCGCATCGCAACCGAAGTGTTTGAGAGCATGTTGGCGTGGTGCTCGATACTTGGCCCAATGAAAGTTTGGACCAGGAGCGGGCTGGCTCCGTATCTGTGGATTGGTTGCTTGCATTTTGAGTTGCCTAGTGAAAGCTTTTAGGTCCCGAGAGGGAATCTTGGCCGCGAAATTATCTGTGGAGGCAGGCAGGTAAGGACTACGTGTGGACTCCGTGAAACCGCCCGCCCTGCTGTGTGGGTTTTGCAACCATGAGGTAGAAGGGGGTGTCGGGGGGGGAGGGCTTGGGTACTCGGAGTCCGCGTTGTTGGACTCGTCGTGGTTTGTCTTGTCCACATGATGCCATCTGTTGCAGCTGATGGTGGTGGTGATGATGATGATGATGATGTGGCAAGAGTGGAGTCCATCAGTATCCTTCCTGCCTGGGGTGGAGCACGGGAAAGTAAGAGGGACCTAAACTGGGTGAAGGTGGGCCGAGCTTGATTTGGGGGGGGGGGCGGTTCCATAAGGACGTTCTTGTTTGGATGCCGACCGTTTATGGTGCGTGTCTGTGTGTTTAAGCAGTTTCTGTGAAGAGTACTGATTCATCTACGCTGTCACGATGCCCGTCCTTCCCTCGCGCCTGCGAATATCCAAGAAGAGCTGGGGGAGGTGGGGGGGGACCGCGGCATCAGAGACATTGGGCTGGCTAGGTAGGTATGTTTGAATTTCGCGTTTGCCAAGCAGGCAGGTTTAACTCCCTATAACTATATGTAGTGTATATATATATATATATATATATATAAATATGTTGTAGCTAAGATGATGTCCACTACCCGCAACAGCACCTTACCTTAGAAGCCAGCCTCGTTCGCAGGGACCGCGGCCACTCGGTTGGCCATTTGGCTGCCTACCTAGGTCCCTGCATACACGGGCGAGGAATCCAGAGGTTTAGTGCCGCCCATAAGGTGGATGGATGGATGGATGATCCTACAGAACAGATGACGTGGGTGGACGGCTGAGCTAGATATTCTCTCGTCTTAGAAAGAAGACTTTGGAAGTGTCATGCAGATTGGCAGGAGTTTTCTCTGTATATCTAGGTGGTTATCGGACAACCGTATCCACAAGACAGTGGAACATGGGACGTATTGCTTTGCTCTCTTGCTGTTAACGGCACTGTGTAATCTTGGGTGCTAGGCTTTCGATCACGATCATCCTCTATTATACGAAGGAAATTGTTGCAGCTTTTATAGCTATATCAACAGCTTAAGAAAACAACAACCACATATGCATAGAACGGACGGTACATGATTTTCTCCGTTAAGGGAATTTGGCAAACTCTACATACATGCGTACATAGATACATACAAACCTATAACTAGGTATCCACAGAAGGCTTCTGACAAGGTTTTATGGGTGATGATGAGTAGTTTGCCAGACGGGCTCCGGTGGGGCGGGGAGGGAG
>MUZH01004030.1:0-37163 GCA_003012965.1 Juglanconis oblonga | reverse complement strand
TAGTAGTATTAAATACTACGTAGTACTACTAAGTACTAAATAATACTACTAAATACTATATTTATATATTAATATATTATAAATCTGTTATAGATTAAGGTTCTATATAGCTATATTAACGGCCTAAGAGAATAATAAGCGCTTATATAAATGTTTTATATAATAAATCTTTAGTTGTAGTAGTTGTAGTACTACTACAAAATACATAAAATTACACTACTACACTACAAATACACTACAAGGGTTCAAAATACATGTAGTAGTACTAAATACTACATATTTAACTAAATACTAACTACTACAAAATACATTTAGAACTCTGCTGCCAGCAGTCTCGGTCTGAGCAAAGTCGACAAGAATTTGAGACAGGGCACAGCCAAGATCAAAACTTGGCTTGTTTCTTCAGCATCATCTGAGGGCGAAACAACTTCTCGACTTACACAAACCGGGAGACTGACGCACTGAGCGAGGATGACCAACTTCCTTTCCAGATTTTCCGCAATTGCACTATTTGGAAACCTATTTGTCTCCCCATGGTCACTTGCACTGCGGGCACGGCAACGTCTCCTTCAGCGGCGGCCTCAATAACGCTCGTAACCGCCTGCAGACATGCCCCCGTTGATGCTGCAACTTCTACGATAGTTACTTGATTGATCGAGGCACGTTTCTGAGTCGGTTTCGTAGACGATTGACCCATCTACCGCTGAGAAAGATACTAAGAAGCCCGTCGTACTAATGTTGTTGAACCCTTCTAGTCAGCATTTGATGAACCTGGCTCAATGATTGTGGAATTTATTGACCACTATGATGAATGTAGGTCCCTTTCCACTGCTTGAACTTGCTGTTCAACTTACTATCTCTGTACGGTACGGATGCTGGTCGTCCTGGGCCATGTATACCTCCTCATCGGTGAGGTACACTAGCAGGGCCGTAACACTGGCCATGGGTCGGTTGGTGCTGAAGCGTTTGAGGTTGGAAGGGATGAACAGATCTTCGGTAATAAGCTGCTTCTCTGATTCTAAGGGGCGCTAGATCGGAGCCTGATCCAACAGCACGGGGAGCGATAATGGAGCTCCTCGTCGTTGGTAAAGAAATACTTAATGATACCAGCAAGTACATTGATGTCCTTCAAGTAGGAAAGGGTGTTGGTGTAGTCCGTACACTGAGCACTACTGAAAGCACGGACAGCCCGGCACTAACGGTGAAGTGAGCCATGTTTTCGCCAATGATGAAGTAAAAAGATGCGGTCCAGGATGGCTTCAGTGTAGGATCGGATCCTAGACATCTCCAGGATGTAGGAATTGAGAAGGCAGTACATCTGGGTGGAAATTGGCGACGGGGGTTGTCGAGATTCATCGATATGCTTGAACTGCCCAAGAGGTCCCTGGGGAGAGGCTAGGTAGGCACGAACCATCGTTCATCCTCAGTAACAGACAACAGTGTGCTACATGTCGCCACGTCAAGGGTCTGTTTTCTCTGCCTACTTGTATTCGAGGCATAAGGTTTACAACTTGCGTTTATTACTAGTAAATAGGTTTTAATAGGCTCCCTGCCATACCATCCCCTACGAATTCCAGCTTAGGATTAGGGGAGACACATCTCCTCAACGCCTTTCGAGGTCTCAGCATAGGTAGATAGGACCAAACTATGATTTGTCTATAATAAATACCTCTGGAGTATCTGACCTTTCTAAAAATCCCACCATCAAGTTCCGACTCTATTTTTAACATCTCTACTCTTCCTCGCCAGTCTTACTTCTCACTCTCAAACACAATGCCATTCTGCTTTCTCATATCCTCCATAACCTCGATCACATCCCGACTTAGAGCCCTCAACGCAGTCTCCGACCTTCTGTCTCCTTCCTTCAAAATGCGGCCCAGTTCCTTTGCCTCCCAGGTCAGGTTGAGCATGCCCGTATACTCAGGGTTCGTGTTAGCTAATTGCTCGGCTTCCTTCGAACCTCGCGGAATGAATTCCACGGTGTTGATATCCGTGACTCCAGTAGCCCCGTTCACCCGGATCGTGCCCTTTTCGCCGTAAATCTCCGTTGGCGCAGTGGACGTGTAGATCTTGCTCGTGTGAGCGTGCACCGTGAACTTCTCCTTCTGGTTCGAAGACTCCGCAGCATAGTTCAGGATCATGTGCCCACCTCCGTCGACGCCTGTGCGGATGACGACAGGGTAATATGACTGCGAGGCAGGCTTGCCGAAGAGTGCGATTGTAAACATCACGGGGTAGCATCCCATGTCCCAGAGACTTCCGCCCGAGAACTTGGGCGAGAGAACATTGGGCTCCTCGCCATCCAAAACTTTGGCATAGCGGGACGAGTAGACTGCCATGTTGATACTTGCTCCGTAGATAGGCCCAAGTTTCTCGGCTCTCTTGGCCGGGTCGCCGAGAAGGCTCTGCAACTTAATGAAATTTGGCTCTTGGATGTGCCTGTACGCCTCCAGCAGGAAAAGGCCCTTGGAGTCCGCCAGCTTGAAGAGCTCGTCAACCTGTTTAAGATTCGAAGCGAGGGGCTTCTCGATGATGGCATGTTTTCCTGCATTCAATGTCTTGATTCCTTGCTCATAATGCAAAGAATTAGGCGAGGCAATGTAGACCACGTTGACTGATGGGTCGGCGAGCATTGAGTCAAGGTCGTCGTACGGCTTGACGGACGAGGTATTGGCGATAGAGGGTGTCTCCGAGATGAAATTCTGTGCTGTCTCAAGCTTTCTGGAGTACACGGCCACGAGATTGAAGATCTTGCTTTCATGGGCTGACTGGACGAAGGAGCCGGTGATCCAGTTGGTCCCGATAACGGCGAGGTTAAGGGGGCTCGACATCTTGGACGAGGAGAGTGACTGTTTCCCGACTGCGTCCGAGGTAGTGGTGTGCGCAAATGAGGTAAGAAGAAAGTATAGTTGTCCACGAGGAATCGACAAACGTTGAATGTCGCAGGGTATTGCGCACCCGCCTATGACGTTGTCAGGAGAATCTTTATTCCGGCGAATCCGGCCCGATCGTGGAGCATTTCAGCGCCTGCCATTGTCTGACCAGCAGCAAAACATCGTCCGCGCCTATGGCCGTAGGACTTCCGGCCCCAAATTCCATAAGGACCATGTTGTGGACTGCATTGGCAAATAAGATCTCAGAGCTGCTCCTACCTAGATAAGTATCCTCCGTTGTTTCTGCTACCACAGTTCAGTAGAGATTAGCTCGCGTGGACTTATAACCTTCGCAAGTGATGTAGAGGAGATTATCCCAGCCTCTACAGGCCGCGACGACCTGGGAAATCCTATCGATGCACAGATTCGCAGTCGAAGCACCATTTGGTGTCTCATATAAAACAGTATTTAAGTATGGCTTAGTAAGCTAATTTACGAAGGGCTTTCTATTTCTGATTAAAGAAGTCGATAATCTTGGGTACTAGGCTTTCGAGCATCCTCTATTATAGGAAGGAAACTGTTGCAGC
Organism: Juglanconis oblonga; assembly: GCA_003012965.1. Lineage (NCBI taxonomy): Eukaryota > Fungi > Ascomycota > Sordariomycetes > Diaporthales > Juglanconidaceae > Juglanconis > Juglanconis oblonga. Next base: position 33,703 of record MUZH01004030.1, on the reverse strand, counting down.
TTTTATAGCTATATTAGTGGTTGTTCTTTTTTTAAGCTGTTAATATAGCTATAAATGCTGTAGCATATTCCTTCCTATAATAGAGGATGCTCGAAAGCCTACCTAGGTAGCACCCAAGATCGCACAATGCTTTTAACAGAGAGAGAACAAAACAATATTATAGCTATATTAACAGCGTAAAAAAAAACAAAAAAAACACAACCACTTACAGAGCTAAGTATCTGATAAAGTTATTGTGGGTTCAGGGAATGACGTATTAGAGGGGAAATATATCGTAGTAAGAGAGGTATATACCAGACTCAAACCTGGTAGAGAGATGTTGTCAATGCTTCCAGACCATGGGAATTGTGGACAGAAATTACAAGGCAGTGAGGCAAGTCGGTCTATCCTGTACTTTACTGGTGGTCTTTTGGAGCGAATGACGGGAGTGTTTCAACATTTCGTATACCGGAAAGACGCTCATAGGCGAGGAAGCACATGAAGCAGCAGTACATTCCAACTTGTCTGGTCCGCCAACTATGCCGTCCTTTGCTCCACGCACCACGTGTTCTCTCATTTATCCTTCAAGTCTTTTTTCCCCGGTTACTCAAGGCCCCCAAGACCCAGACCCCCAGAACCAAAGCCACCACCTCCCTTTCCGATTCCACCGCCGCCACCAATGGAGGCGCCTGGGTTAGGTGCATCTGGATTCTCCACTCCACCTTCCGCCGTCCATGTCGCGGCATACTCAACATCGTAAATGGCAGTCGTGTCGATTCCAAGAGTGACCCAGGCCACGATACCATCGGCGAGGGACTCTCCAAGCTGAACATACCAAGCGATGGGGTCCACGGCGGCGGCTTCCGCGGAAAGCACCTGGTCTTTAGAATTGAGCAAAATGGCGTTGGGATTCTCGGTGTACGGGTAGATGAGGTCCGCATCGTTGATCAGATCTTGGTCGAAAAAGATCTGGCCGACGTGGTCGAGCGTTCCTGCACCCCATTCCAGCGTGCCATTGGGCAACACGGTCGTGTTCTGGTGGACGATGATGTGGGTGTGGGTTGCGCGAGGCGCATAGTGTCCGGGGAATCCAAGCTGGACCTGGACCACGCCTTCATCGTCGGTTGGCCAGATGGCTCGGGAGAAGGTCGTGTTGAGGATGCTCGGGTCTGTACCATCGCCGTTGTCGGTGTTGTTCGTGCCGGAGTAGACACCCGTCTGGTTCGCCTGCCAGAACTCGGCGTACTGGTTTGCTACGGGCTCGCAGGTGTTGATGTCGATGATCTGGACATCCAGTGTCATGTTGATTCCTTGGAGGTCCTCGATGGCGTTTTGGCGGATCAGCTCATCGCGGACGTCTGATTTCGCGTCAGCCTCCGCATCTGCTCCCAGGTGAACTTTGCCTGGGAAATAGTCACTCACAGTAGGGTCCTTCTGGAAGATCCGTAATGGATGGCCAGAGGATGCAAGAGGTATTATCACCAAAGACCTACAGGACCGGGTATCAGTAATTGTTTGAGAGCACGGAGAGGGTAGTAAACAGTTAGTTCCAAGACACAAAGCAGGAGCAGCCAGTTTTGTCCTCCTCAGGAATTACGATCCCAAGACTTAAAAGTGTGTGGAGTAAACGGGCAGATATCTGATTCCAAGTTACGTACGGCGTCCTGCCCGGTGCTGAGGTTAACATCAGGGTCGACGAGCGTCTCGTTGTGGTCAGTGGCAAGGACCGAGGTAAGGTCCCTTTTGTGGTAATGACCGGCTGTTGTTGACAAGTTAGTAGTGACACTGGCAATCTGATGCAATATCTAAAATGAATCTAACATATGCGTAGTGAAAACGAACTCACCATTGACAGCAATGCCACGCTCCTCACGCAGCTGATCGACAAGGGCCTTTCGTCGCTCGGCAGCCTTCTGCTCGTGGCCACGAGTCGCAAACTGAGACGCACACCGCTTACGAAGATGAGTCTGACCTCTCATAAACAGATCACGTTTCGTTATATCGGCGGCGAGCGCGTCATGAGTCTCGCCAGGATGAGCAGCGACGGATGGACCGAGGCCAGCGGCAGCCAACAAGGCTAGGGCGGCGAGGGACGAACGGAGAGAAGGCATTTCGTTTCCGTGCTCCCGATGCCATCAGTCGTGTGTCGAGTAGCGGCCCTTGAGTACCTATTTATCGGTATCTTAAATCAAACAGCCCTGCAAGTCGGCATTGCGGGGGCTATTTTGAGGGCGCCTTGTTACATCCGGAGAAGCAACAAGTCGATCTTTCTTCTCTAGATCCCGAGTTTTTGAGCACCTGCCCTAGAACGATTGTACAAGCCGGCGATGCCAGCACGATGTTTGATTCAATATAGGTACTCATCGTCTGGTGGGTCCACACTTGTCGAATATTGACGGCGAATAACCCCAGACGAACTGTGACCATATGCCTACCTTGGGTAGGTATGCATCATGCAAGGTCCGGGGAGTCTGTCCACCAGTAACACCATCGGTGCCACGGTAAAGCCTAGCCGTATCGACCCTCTGATATCCGAGCGCCGACGGCGAAGTCGATCCATGGTTTGGCAGTTGCAGTTGGGGAAGGTGTGTAACCTTGATCGCAGGGCCGGGGCTGGAAATGGAATCAGGCTTCTTATGTACCTACCTAGTAGGAGGTAGGTAGGTACATACTCTATCTTATCAAAAGCTGTGGCTCGGGGCTAACGTAAGTACGAATATTGAATGAGTAATATTCCAATCCCAGTGTCTATACTACCAGCCTTCAGTTGCTACAGGGGGCCTAATTCGGAAAAGTCCAGCCAAAAGGCTTACGCGTCTCTTATTAGCATCAACCGCGCCTCAGAAGACATACAATACTTTGTGTGTATGGCGATGTGCGGTTGTGACTTCGTCCGAATATCGAGCTTGGTGCCCGGATCCAATGCATATTGCAATGACTCTGGCTCAAATACCCACAACTTCTAGTACCTCCTTTGGTATCCCGGGCTAGCAGCATCTGAATGATCTTCGGTGTTGCTGCTATCTCGCATCGTAACATTTCCTATACCTGGTTACCATGACGGGACTCCGAGGTGAAGGGGTCGAATTTGATACTCCGAGAGCGCCAATAGCTCTCTCCCGGAGCACTGTGGTGCGCCCGATGACCGTGAATTCATCCCAATTGCATTCTCGGAACTATCGTAGACAGTTGTAGGCCTTGTTTCCAACCCGCCCTGCATATATAAGCACAATCTTACACCGCAAACTCCCACGATCCAGTCCGAGCTCAAGCCTCCTACGCCTTCGCGCCGACGACAGGGCACACTGCACCAGCACCAGCGCTCGTGACATCCGGGTGGGTCATCACCTTGCCCTTGTGGTGGCCAATCTGGGCCTTGGTGACGGGGCAGACGGCATCGTCGGGCTTGCCCTCGGTGGATGGGTGGTCGGGGGGCAGGATGGTGGTGACGGGACCGACGACTGGGCAGACTTTGTCGTCCATCTCCTTGGACTTGGGCTCGTCGACGATAGACTTCAGAGCAGGGCACTTCTGTGCGTCGGCAGACGAGGTGGCATCGTTCTTGGCATCATCAGGGACAGGGACGGAGGGGTGCTTGGAGAGATTGTGGTGGTGGTCCGTTTCTATGGCCTGACGTCAGCTGATGTCCTTGCACAGGTCGAGATGTCTCGCGAGCAGGAGCTGCTGGGAACTGCTCCTCTTCCAACTCCCGTAGCTTTTAACGACGGAGTGTGATGTTCTACGAGGAAGAAAGATGAGACTAAGCTGGGTGGAACATACTCGCGCCAACAACGGGGCAGGTCTGGCCAGGCTTTGAAAGATCCACGTCCGGGTGGGATGGGGGGAGGACCGAATTGGTGGTGCCGACGACGGGGCAGACTTGAGACATGATGGCAGTGGTGACTTCTGGTTTGGAATGTCGAAATGGACAGATGGTGGAGGAAGACAGCGAACAAGCCAAAAGGAAAGGGAAAGGGGGAAAAAAGGGACACCTTCTCGAGGATAGGCAGAAGAAGGAAGAAGCCTACCACTGACGCCGGCCTGTGGCTTCCAGAGCTCTATGCCAAACCTTCCAACGGATCCCCATCTGGCACGACCGGATCAGCCTATCCTGCCTATCCTGGTCCAGTGTCAGGCGTTCGTCAGTCACCCCGCATCGGGGCTTGAGCATAGGCATTGTCCATTGTCCCAGGGATATCCAGGCCAGCGGTGTCATGGTGAGGCATCTGGGCATCTTACCACAGTAACACGCTCTGGTGGGGTTCTTCCCATTCAGACATCCCTTTGTACCTCGCGTTGTTAGTTTCGACTTTCGCCTCTCGACGTTCGACTTTCGACTCTCAAAGACGCTGCGTGGGCCCAGACGAACGCCTGCCAGGCATCTTCTGGCCGGAAATGGAATGACAGAGGGGCAGTTTGTTGTTGTCTTGCATGTTCTTCAGGGGCCTCACGCACGGTGATGTCACGTCTTCTCACGCTAGGCTGACCCGGCCAGTCATATTCTGCTCGAATGTCAGCCTATAAAACAAGCTCGGCTGTCACTACCGAGACGGTGACTAAGCCAGCCCAGCCTATAACCTCTGTCTAGAGTCCCTGCTGCACGCCGCCGAAAATCACCACGACCACGATCACGATCACGATCACGATCAAATCCATCCGCTTCACGAACCCACGAACCCACGAACCCACGAACCCATGGTGGAAGCGTGGCCTCTATTCCTGTATCGTGCTGAACATGACAAGCACAAGTGCGAGATGGCCTGTCCCTTTAGGTGCGGTGTCTGCAAACCAATGAAATGGGTTGCTATGTCCACGGGTCCATTGGCTTTCTCAAGTATCCAGCCGACCGCTCTTCTCATGTGGAAATGCGGAAGCCGTGCCGACCATTGTCTGGCCCCGGCCTCCGGCACTGGGCACCGGCGGCATCCTTCGGCTTCCCGAGTTGCTCTCGGAGTTCCGCGTTGAGGTGGACCTGCAGCCACGCGTCGGGCAACCCCTGAGTTATATCATTCGATCCCTAGACCCCCATCAGCGCTCATCATCTATGATGGGAGTCGAAAAACTTCAACCTGACATTCACATTCCTTACCGCCGTCACGAGCATCCATTCTTTTTGCACTGAGCATTTCGTTCGAACAACATGCGCTCCCTCACCTGTGTCCTCGCTCTCATGGGAGCTGCTGCCTCCACAACCACCCCAGCGGGATGGTCGCCCTCTGCGAACGAGACCCTTGGGGTGAGCTTCGACCGTCTTGTTGTTACACCGGACGAGACTTTGAGCGCAGATAGTAAGACTTCATGTACGGCCCAATACCCAGCTGGGGTCCTAATTAACCTCGTCCGTAGATGTCACAAGCCAACCTGACGTCTACTCGCTTCACAACTGCTCGACAGCCGATGATGCTCAGAAGTACATGATCTTGATGCTGGACTTGAACATTCCGGATTCCGACGTCACTACAGCAGACAAGTACCATACTCTGGTGCCGGGGCTGGCGGCCAATACCACCACCCGGTTGCACTGGTGGGGCGGGAATTATACCCTCGACACGACCACCGGCGCCTATGTCAACTCGACCGACTCTCTTTCGGAATATACGGCACCTCGTCCCCGGGATGAGCTTTATCATAACTACGTCTTCTATCTGTTTGAGCAGCCGGCGTCGTACGTGCCAAGCGAGGCTGCTCTTAATGGGACCTACTATGACCAGACGACGGATGCCAGGTTCAACTTCAGTCTGACCCCTATTGTCGAGGCGGTCGGACTACCTGTGGCGGCTAACTACTTCATCGCGAACGATGAGAGCTAGGTCGTACCAGCGGTCAGCTCAGAGTCCCACGGCGTTTGCAACTGGTGGTCTGCTAATGGAGGCTGTGTCCGGCACCCAAAACCCCGAGATGCTAATTTCGTTGTGTTCATTCTCCCTGGTGGAACAAATGTCCATAGTGGTGTGTATATATGTATATATAGAGCCAACACATTGGGTAGACGATTTACACCTTGCCCACTCTTCTGAAAGTCTTGTATTATTCATGAAATTTATTCTCTCTCACTGTGGTCCCATCCCCTGAACGGAGGATACGGAGCCCTGGCTCATCTCCGCATTGAGAAAGAACTGGTCCCAGAAGACCCAGTCTCCCACGCCGGGGCTGAACCCGGTGCCAAGCATCATGCCCGTCTCACTCCAGTCCCCAATAGCTGCTGAATCTACTACCGGCACAGCCTCTACATTTTCCCCAACACTCGTCGACTCCTTCACATCGGTCGCTGGAGCCCGCCTGGCCCTGTTTCGCCGCGCCCTGAGCGTCGTGATAAAGTCGGGCTCGGGGTCACAATCAGTCGGCGGGTGGGCGGCCCACGCCTCCAGGATCGCCTTGCCCGCCATGATGTAGACGGGACGCCACGACTCGAGCAGCTCCGGGTGGTGCGCCCAGACCTCCACCAGCTTCGCCCAGCTGGCATCCAGCTCGGCCCGCGAGAAGAAGCCCGGGATCGTCAGGCTCGTCAGCATGCAGATGAGCGCGTCCCAGAGGAAGAACTCTTTGGTGTGCCACCGGAAGTTCTTGAGGTGCGGCGAGTTGTAGATGGTGTTGTCCGCGTCGAGGATCTTCTGCGCGATGCCGCACAGCTCGCGCCTCTCGGCGTCGTTGATGGTGTGCTTCTTCAGCGGCTGGATGCGGCTACGTAGGCGCACGACGTTGGCCGCGGAGCGCACGATGATGAGGACGAGAAAGTGGAGCGGGTCTGTGTGAGGCCGTCAGCACCGCTCCGCCCCCCCCCCCCCCAGTAACGGAGAAACTTGGATTCGATGGTCTGTTCAACTTGATTAATCATAGTATCTTTCTGCCCGCGCTCGTGCATATGGATACTAGACCCGTTTTCTCTGATCCTCGTGCCCTGTTTCGAGAAGAATTCGGACAGCTCTACCCTAGCAAGAACATATATCATGTCCGTAGCACCTTGCTCCTCTTCAGGCCACTGCGTCATGCCAGGGTAAATCTGATCGTCGTTGACATTGAGTGGCTTTTTGACGTCCCACGAGCTCGGCAGCATACTGATGCCCGTTCCTGAATGTTGTCCAGCAAACCCGTCCAGCGGAACCAGCTGCCAGAAGAGTCGCCGCCGCATCTGTACCTCGAAAGGAGGAAGGCCGAGGCTCTCGCCGTCGTGGTGTAGGCCCATGCGTTGCGCGATGCGGACGCCGATCCCCGTGAGCATCCAATACGTGTGAGAATCGATGGAACTCCGTCCGGCGATCAGAAATAGCATATACGCCTGCATGACGGGCATTTCCGTGGTCTTGAGCCACGATGCGTTGACGAGCGCCTGTCGCAGAGCGTGCGCGTACTTGGGCAGCAAGACGGACCGAGACTGTCCGAACAGGCGGAGACAGTCCTCTTCATCCATGGTGTAGACCGCGAAGTGGTATATGGCGAACAGCTGGCACTCCTGTGCCCTGGAGGCTGTCGATGGCTGTCGAGATACGGCGTCGACCATCTTGGCGGTCGTGGGAATATGCAGGATCCTGCACAGCGGCTCGCCATTCTGCATATGTGCTTTCCACAGTTTCATGGCGTGGTCGTGGCTGGGGTGGAACTCGAGAAGATTCTGGGAAAGCCCCAGCAACGCACCAGAGATTGGGTCGTACCCGGGCGTGAACGAGGAGATCCCCGTCGGGCCTTCGGCATCGTCGGACATGTCCTGCATGTCTTCTGCTCCGGAGTCGAGCCACAGGTTGCTGTCGATATACCGGGACTTGCCATCACCAGCCACTAGCTTTCCCACCCGGCCCGGGACACCACCACCTGCGTCGTTCTGGACGGGCCGCGGTGGAACCGAGCCTTGCGTGTGAGGGGTTGGGGACTCGGGCTTCGTCACGACCGGCGCGGCCGGCGCGGCAGGGGACACCGAGGTCGCCTCTTGGTCGAGGAGGCCATTCTCCCGAAGGATGCGCTCATACCGTGCCAGACGCTCGAGAACATCCTCTCCGGTGGGCGCACGCCCGTCCTCGGCCTCGTCCGCCTTGCGCTTCTTCCGTCGCGGCTTGGGCGGTGCCTGGTAGAAGCAAGTCTGCTTGGACTTGACGCAGGCGGAGCATATCGGGACGGTCCTGTCGCATTTCACTTTGCGTCGCACACATGGTTGGCAATTGTAGGGCATTGGGGTGGGGATGGACGGTGCCGAACCCGGAGTGTTGTTCGGATTCCCACGGCTGGGGTCTGTGGGAAGATTTTGTGGTCTGTCCACAGCGGGAGAGGACGTCGCTTGTTGCTCAGAGTCCATCATGGTGCGGGTCTTTGCTGTTACTCGCAGAATCTCCGTCGCCAACATGAGGCCCTTGAGGTGTAGAGACGGGACAAGGTGAGGCAGAAGAATCGCCTCGGGCCCGAGGAACGATTTCTTCGGCCCCAGCCGCTTCGGCTGAGCTAAGAATTGTGCAGTGGATCCATTCCCAAACCAATAGAACCCCATTTGGGCTGGAAGAGGGGGATGGGTTTGAGGGGGTATCGACGATATGAGACATGAGAGTTTTTACTTCACTTGTGTGTCTTATCGCGGCGGTCGCCCAACCGGCCATGGTCGACACCGCGGAGGCCGACGGTATCTCTGTTCCCTTCATACTCCTCATATCCGGCGAGGACCTCAGGAGACCAAAACGATCAAGGAATTCGAGGGAAGGTTGAAGGTGCCACACCACGTGGAGACGTTCGCGGACCAGGTGCACGGGTGGATGGCCGCGCGTGCAGACCTGTCCGATAAGCATGTTAAGGAGGAATACGCCCGCGGCTACCAAACAATTCTTGACTTCTTTGCGAAGCATTGGTCACAGTGACAGCCAGCTTGGCTGCAGTGAATGCGAGCCACCCGAATAAGGCCATGTCTGTAGTACATCCAGATAGATACAACCTTTCGTTGATAAAAGATCATTGAAGGTGCATCCGGCGTCTAGAACCTTAATCGACGGTTGCTTCTTGTGGATGGCTTTTACCTCGCCGCGACACCCAGTACCCCCACGGTCGGAACGATCATGCGGCAAAGACAGTCTGCGAAGACATCAGTCAGAAAATGGGAACCTGCGACGGAGGATTTCGAAAATTCAGGATGGGTCATTTTACCTGTAGAGCAGAGTCCAGCATACCAGGATGTAGGACAAGGTCGTCATACCACGCGGTCCCGGACTGGTCAGCCAGCGAACCCGTGCTGTATCCGGGCCTGCGTGTAATATTTGAAAGGCCTTGGAACGGAGACGAATAGTCGTAGCCAATTCCAGAGACGTTTTTTCTAAAAATGATCCTCGACGCTGGCAGAGTCATCGTTAAAGGTAATTGCGCTCGGAATCTCCACCTTGGTGAGTTTCACAACGCTGATATTGACAGCTTCCTCGAGACCACGGTCGAGGGTGAAGGCGAGGGACTTAATGGCCTCAACTGCCATGGTCACATATCCAGTAACGGGGAACACCATCTGGCCTTGCAACATGTGGCCCCTCAGCCAGGGCATCTCGCTGGGTCGCAGAATGTTGCGCCATTGGAACTCTCCGGTCGTAAAAGCCTCCGAGCACGGCGCTCGTCGCACCGGTCGCACATGGGCATGGCCTCCGAGCAGGCCACCAGACACTGCTAGCAGATGGACAGGATCTGGCGCGGGGAGATTACACAGGAGCAGCGCGACCGGGAAGCCAGGCTTTATGCCAGGAGATTTCTGTTAATAAACAGGATGATTGGTCTGAGCGGAATGGAATGGTTCTTCACGTTACTCCGGACGGGCATCGCTTATACTTGGGTCATGTTCCTGCACCGAATAAGCTTCATTTAACGTCACAAACGGTTGTGACTGGCTTATGTACATACATACGGTACATAGTTGACTAGTTGTGAGCTGGACCGCTGCAAATTGAAGCCAGGTTGATTCCAAGTTGATCAAAGAATTTAGTTTGACCAGACTCTCCATTTCAAATCCTCTGCCTCTAGGCAAACATTACTTGTATCTGGGTCACCAGTTCAGTCCAAAATCGTTCATTATTATCTATCCCTCCAGCGTGCCATCGTCTTCGGTAGAATCAATGAGAAACCCGCTTGTCGAATCCCACAAAGTTGCCACCTGTGTGATTAATTGTCAGCCAGAGTAAGATTATAGAGTGCCGATTAGGAGTCGTGACCGACGAAGTAAGTAAGTATATTCACTCACGTTCAGATTGGCCTGCTGTTCCCGGGAACATGCCACCTGCCCGGTAGCTGTTCATCATGTCGCTGCTGTTGACGTTCGTTATGAACGTGTCATCCCGGATGGGCATGGCCACCTCCCCCTCTCCATATGCCCTGGAAGAAGGGCCTCCTTGCGCGGGTGGATCGATGCCGAACCTGGCCAGGACCATACTTACCGTGTCGGCGCCCTTCTGGGCCTCGCGCGAGCTGGAGCTGCCTCGGAGCCAGATGCTCCTCGTCTTCCGCAGCGCCATCTTGATCTCCTCGTCGCGCTGCAGCGTCTGCCCACGCTTCAGGAGCATACAGAGGGTCATGGTGGCCGTCAGGAACTGGTGGTTCATGATGGACGATATCCGCCAGCGCATCATGTGGAGCTGGCCACCGGGACACGTCTCCTCGTCGAGGATGTGCTGTATCTGCAGCTTGCCCAGCGAGGCATCCAGACAGGCCTTGCGCGAGTAGACGGTCGCATCTTCCTGCCAACGCAAGAATTGACGGTGCAGCATGACCTGTCCCTTACAGAACATGTGGCCCAGGAACAGACGTGACATGATCAGCTGCGGTGAGTCGGTTATGCTGGAAGCTATAGGCCGCATCCTCAGCGGCGGCTGAATGCTCGCCAGGGCCTCGTGGAAAAATACCGCCCACTCGCATCACTTTCGCGTAGCTGCGTGTCTTGGTGGCAGCCGTGAGGTCTGAGATAGCGTCTAGGGCTACCAGCATCCGCCTTCTTGCGATGACGCCGAGAACCGTGGTATGTTCGGTTTCTGGTCGTGCTGGGGGCAGCTCGGCACTCCCCGGGCTGTTAAGGTCGATATCAATGTCGTACAGGTTTCGCGGCTCGGCCGTGTCACATTGCCAGTCAACAATCATGCGTGGCATCCCCATCTGACTGGAGATGAGAATATCGCCGAGTAAGACTGCCACCCACAGCCGGCGCCGCATCTCAGCCTCGAGCAGCAAGATGCCCAGAAAATGGCTGGGGTCGCGATGAAAGCCCATACGCTTGGCAAGGTTGACTTCCAGTGCAAGCAAGTACCAAATATCCTGGATGAGTCTGCGCGGAAGAGCATCTCAACGTGGACATAATGAATCATGGCCTCCAAGACGTAGGGATCCGATTTCGAATACTCTCCCATGATCAGGCACTGAACAGTCCTCTCGCAGTACATCTCAATCTGCAGCTGTTGTTGCTCCATCTCGTTGCCATGCATAGAATCAGAAGCGCCTGAGGCCATTACAGCCCGACAAATTATACCGAATAGGGGGCCGACCCACATGATAGGGACCTCGGAAGGATCAAGCCAAAAGGCCTCATACTACTAGGACTTATGTCAGTTTGAAGATCAAGTCGGTTTCCAAATTGAATTTCCAAATTGAATCAATTGCACAGCGACTTGCCTCGCGGAGAAAACCAGGGCCATGAATAGCTGCAGTTTCACCGGACGTGTTAGCCATTGTCTTGTACACCAGAGTTGAGGAGGGACAGGGAACCCAACAAGAAGCAACCAAATCAACGCAGTTAAAATGCCGCGATATGTAGCGGTCCATAGCATCTTTAGGCGGAAACGAGGCAATAGTCTGCTCCCTTGAGGCCAGCCGGCGACACTCATAAAGGAGCAACGCACCCTGCTGTTGGTCAGACGGATGGTTACTGCTGTCGTGACGATCCGCATCAGGGCTGGTAATCAACTTGAGCTGCTCTTCTCGTTCGAAGTGGTCCTTCAATACGGCTATGTTGTCCAAAACGCGGCCCAGTGCTCATCATTGACATAGTGTACCTCGGAGCCGCTCATACGCATGGAGCCCCACTCGGAGTGCTCTGTTGCGGGCGTGCCGGCCTCGACCGGTTGACTTTGGTGGTTCGACGCAGTCTGAGGCCGGGGCTGAGACTCAGTCTTCTTTGCTGAGTTCTGGCTAATTTGTATCATCAAACGCTCTCGCTGCACGAGACGATCGTGCATGGCGAGCACTTCATCCAGCGACGCCTTGGGCAGCAGGGGTGTCAGACCTCGCTCCTCGGGGGCGTAAGTGCACACCTGTCCACGCAGCGTACAAGCAGAGCACGGTTTCTGACGATCGCATTTTGTTCTGTAGACAAAATCATATATCGTGTCAGCTTGGTTCCGCACTCGAGTCCAGCCCACAGTCATCTCTATGAAACCCCCGATATCAACTTGAGCAAACTGGCGTGCTGAATGCCGACTTACTTGCGTTGCCGGCAGATATTGCATGACAGCTGTGCCTTCTCTAGCCCTCTAACTGCTCCCAGGTTGGTTCGAGAGCGAGAGCGGGTCCGTAGGGACGCACGGGAAAAAGCGGCCTCATTGCTAGTCTGGGCCTCAGCGAGACCCTCAGGCTTTTCGACGCCCTCGACCAGGTCTTCCTGCTGAGGGGGCGACTCAGTCACAGCGCCGACATGGTGGATGAACCATGGGTTTTGGTGGCTTTCGATGGCCTCATTCTGAAATCCACCATGGCTGAAGCTATCTACAGAGATCACGTCGGCTTCCTGGCTCTCCCACCAACTATTGTGCCTTGGTAGTAGGTGCCGAAAGAACGAAATCTTTTTCTTAGTCTTATTTTAAAGTCTTGACCACTTTTCTTCATATATGTTAACAAAATCATAGAAAGGTATGACATGTTTAGGTTCTAAGCTATAAGAGGTACTAGGAAATGAAGTTCAAATGCACCATATTCAACCACCTCGTATTTGACAGTCTCTACCAGGTGAAATCTGAATCCTTCTTCTGCATACCTCACGGACCCTCTGTATATCCCGAGTTCCCCATTGTTACATGAAAGTATGAATCAATTTCGCCTGCAGCCAGGAACAGTGCCTATTTGATATTCTTACAGTCCTGATATAGCTCCCTAAGTCTACTAGTGAGCTCACCAGGTTGGATGCGCACTCTCTGATGTGGGCTTGTCGACTTGATGATCAACATGTCCGTCTGTATGAGGTCTAGAAATCTGTGGAGGTATTGAATGCAATGTTGATGCTGATGAAGTTCCTTGATGAACTGAAGGAGTTAGTGAAACGACAAAGTGCTCAGTTGGAATAGACCTATCACTAACCTTTGTCACAGCTGGTTTCACTATTGCGATTGGCTTGCCATCCTGCCCGAATGTAATCTTGAAGAATGTGCCCTCTGGAGTTTTGCAATAGTACTCCTTCGGTTCCTCAGCTGCTCGTGCCTTTTGGAACTTCTGGACCAGGTCCCAGCCTCCCAGTAGCCAAGCAATGAGTTCCAGGTAGAGACATCCGAGGGCCCAGATATCGTGAGACTGTCCAACCTTGCCTCCTTTGATATCACACTCAGGTGGTCTGTACATGGCAGAGACTGCGACTTTGCTGGGGGATTTGTATATCATGCTGGCGCTCGTCTTAAACTCGGCCAAGCCGAAGTCCGTAATCTTCAGTATGCCTTTATCAGCGCTGTTATCAGAGTCGCGGAACCACAGAATGTTATGTGCCTTAATGTCTCCGTGACGGCCGAAGAGTTGTATTTGTTGGTTGGGGATGTTTCCTGCCCTTGGGCGATCCGTCAGTGGCATCGTATTATGGCGATGAATTTCCAATAGGCCCTTGGCGATTCCGAGGCATTGCTTCCCCATCCAAAGAACCGTGTCTACATTCATGACCGGGCTTGGATTTATGTCCTTCCAGTATGATTGAAGATCGGCCTCGGCCCAAGGAAAGATCAGATAAAACTTGTTGAACTGTCTATAGGTCGCCAAGAGGGAGATCAAGTGCGGGTGCGCATTGTCACTGAACTTTCTGAGCATGTCGACTTCTTGCTCAAATTGAGTCTCGTCTATTGATGAGAGGCATTTAACAGCAAAGCTTCGCCCGTCACCATTCTAAGGCAAGATCAGTTGCTCGCCATAAACACCTCGTAAGATTGGATGTCTGGAACTAACCTTGAAGCCGCGAAAGGTATGATGTGCAGGATGTATGTCGACCTTAAATACCGTGCTGAAACCGCCTTTGATAATCCCAGAGACCTTACCATATCGACTGTCCCTCACAAATGGTAGAGGAGTCTGATCTTCGAGATTGATATGGCTAACATTCTTGCGCTCGCCTCCATGAAATATAGGAGCTAACGTGGCCCACTGCCAGTCTTCGAACATCCAGATAACGTTAGTGTTCCAGCGTTCAAAACATCGTAGTGGTTGTGCTGTAGTATGTGGACTGCAGCGGCGACCAAGTCGGAAAATTGTAGTGTCAGGCTGAGAAATTTTGCAGAACGGCAGGTCGTCATCCGCAACGCCCTCTTCAACGAATTTTTGGATATCGGAGAGCCTCCCCACAAGGGCTAGAAGTGCGAAAATCTTCCTGAAGGATCTCGTTCCGCAAATGGTATTGGCCAGCCCTCCGGTGGCGACAGGGTCAAGACTTCTGTAGCAATGCTGCAGTTCCTTGCGCACGGTCTGCTCGTTAACAATGTCTTTAAACGTTGTCTCTGGAAAGAATCTCTTCCTTTCCGGGTGATCCCGAAATTCAAGAGCATCGAACAACAGATCCTGGAGCGTGGCTGACTGTGAATACTGCCTATCCGGAAAAGTTGCGAAGGCAGAGGGTGGGGGTTCTTGGTCTCCTGATGCAAGTCCAATTGCTTGACTTGGTTCTCTTGTTTCTGTTTCCTCGCCACTAAAGGACATTCGGCGATTGCTCCAAGCGCCAAAGTCGATGCTGTTATCGATCTCACAACCCATCAGGTCACCTTTATGTTCGATCCGCACATCCTGATATTGGGGTTAGCCACTGCATTGGCACTCTTAACTACCAAGTGGGCCCCCCGAGTGGGGAGTGGGGAGGGGGGGTTCCTTTCATGGTAAGCATGTATACTGAATACTAACTTCCAGAACGTCTTCCAAGTCATCTAGACTCGGATCTCCAATAGACCAGTCTTCATCTTGTATGGACGTATTTGAGAGCAGTGGTGTGGTGGTAACTGAGGATGCAGGTGACCCTGATTGGCTCGATAGTGAGGCCGTGATGTCCTGCAGTCCTGGGTTTCGTACGGTATCGATGTTCCTGCCATTAAAGACAATTTGAGGCACCTTCGTGCCTTCACCTGAATCAGAGTGTTCGCATCAGCATCATCATATTGTCGACATTGGGTGCGATTCAGCAAAATGCGAAGTGTGATTCTTACCTGCAGCATTGGAGGTGTCAACATCAATACTGAGGGAATCCATCGAGTCATCATCCGTCATTGTTCTTTGCCAAAAGACGCTGTTCATTGTCACTCTTCGGGTCTGGAAGTCGCTGGGTAGGAAGCAGTTATCTTAGTGTCGATTGAAAATTGAAATTAATGATGGGGGAAGAAGCAGCAGGGTAGCGGTGAATTTTCTTTTCCGTGGATTAGGGTTGCTCTTTCTAACTGGGGAAGAAGATAGTTATCAACAACATAAATACCTGCTGGCTTCCGCGGCCACTTGATAGTTATATATACCTAGTCGAGGAGTCTAGATCAGAACATATAAGGCTGCACTAGTGAAATGAGGCCTTAGAACAAATCTGCCTTGCTAAACTGGCTAGGAATGTTGTTGTGGATGGAATAGGTAGAAAATATGCATTTTTTGTGGGGGCGGTAAGCTGGGCTGAGCCTTCAGCGCTGGCTGGTGATGGGTGTGTCCCTTCATCAGGTCACTTGACTTGTATCGTCTCATCCGATGCCATGCTTTGTTAAGACGCTCGCGGTGAAAAGCAGACCCCTTTCCAAAATCAAAGGCCCGTATTGTTCTGACAACTATCGGCGAGAAACCTGTGGTGCCTAAGTAATGGTTATAATTCTATTTCCATCAGACGCAGTGTGAAGGGAAAATCAGCCCTACCTAGGTACCTAGGTAGTTTGTGCTACTGTAATACCTAATGCTTGCGTGTATTGACCCCCACCCGGCGCAGCACCTGAGCAAAGCAACCTGGAGTGCCTAGTATTCAGCCACGAGTTGACATTTCAGCTGCTCGATAAGGTGTAAAAAGTGGGCAAATTGCTTTATGGGTGTTACCTGGGCAGTGACTTGTTACTTCACAGCCCTTGCTGAGGACCGAAATGGGAACCTGTATTTTCATCAACCTTTGGAATCTCTATCCCTTGCACCCTCTATTGTCACTGGGATACTTAACTCTAGGCTACTAAATGTGATTTCTGGGGGGGGGGCTCGTTTTCGTTTTGTAAAGACCCTTTTGCCCCTAAAATCAGGGGAGAAGCTTGGTCCCTGTCAGCTCTCGTATCAAACCTTAATTTGGACCCAATAATCTGTCTTACTTAGTCCTGCAATTCGAAGAAAGCACTGCCTAAGCTTCAGCCCTCACCATAGGTTCCTTTAGCCCCTTACTCTCTTAGGGAACAAGAATTTGTAATCCCAAGGCACAATAATGCAATTCTATTGCACTGTTAGCAGAGTGTTCCTATAGCCCAAAGAGTCTGCTAATCAGGTGTTTTCCGGATCTGCATATGGGACTGGTTTGCTTTCACTGCATTACATTTTACACTCCCCGGCTCCTGATTACATTCAGAATATGGATAGGGATAGGTGTATGTTATCCATGTGCACCTGGGGAGTTAATTGAGACAACTGCCGAAATGAACTGGAGAAAGAAGTATATTAGCCCTTCATGTAGGTGTACCAAGAGATGGCAAACCTAATTCTGACGGTGGTATAGTAGGAGGATCAATAAGATAACCTCCTGTAGGATTATATCCTCTGGGCCAGTCTCCAATGAGAGAACCAGACTGTGTTTGTTTCATAGCTGTACTTGCCGTGCAAGGCGTGAGTTGAGCTAACCTCGTTAGTGGGAATAGGTTGATTGGCTTCTTGCTTACTAAATTGAGTACACGGTTAAAATTACGTTTCTCCGATCCTACATTTGTCACCTTTCCACCTCTAAGTTTTAGGTACCTATAGGTACCTCTGTGGATTCCTGCCGTGAGGCAGATGGCAGTGGTGGATGCCTGCCGGAGGCACACGATAGCTTAGTTTAGATACGGCAGGCGGTCTAGGGCAGAATCGGGTAGCCCGTGCCCCCGGCCCTCGGCTATATAAGACGAGGTCTGCCACTGACCGAACCCACCATCTTTCCTATTTTTAGCAACCAACCGACTTCCGCTTATTTCAGATTTCTAGAACCTGATAGGAATCCCGAGCAGAAGCAACCGGTGCCCATCAATCAATCTATTCAGTGACCAGACCACACACCTCTGCAATTCAGGCTCCGGGTTGCGCTGACGAAGTCACCAAACCAAACCCGGCTTGAGCAAGAATATCAGTCATTGGCCGGGCACTGGAGATAAGACGCACAGCAAGTCGAGTCTAACTGTTTCCAACAGGGAAATTGAGCTTGTTGGAAAGTGCGGAATGTATTGACCAGTAAAATTCTAAATAGGTACAGCCAGGTGTGCCCCGCAGCCAATAATTGGACTAGGCTTAGCGCTACGCCCAAGCTCCTTAGTAGTCATGAACTCCCGCGCACGCGGATTTTTCTTCTTCGGGATGCAGAGTGGGACATGGAGGATAGCTTGTCGGTGAAGCTGTGGGAGTGCGCGATGGTGTGGCCGAGATGCATACAGGGCGGTCACGAGCCAAGCGTCATAGTGCCGTCAGTCAACCAGTGCTGTGATGAAATGAATGGAAACAAGTGCCAACTGGGGCTACGTAATTATCCAATTTCCTCAAATATGGCTGTGATTGTTCACCCAGCAGTAGTAGTCAACTATAGCCGCCCCGCAGCGACCTAGACAGCCTTCCTGAGGCCCCTAGCGATGGAACGCTTAAATGCGATGAGAGCCCAAGAGATACAGTAGCAAATTGACGTACGGCGACCGGGCGACCCGTTGCTATTTAGTGTACTAGGTAAGAGGGTTCGCATCGGAAGTCTTCATCCCCTCGCTACCAGCCGGCGGCTCTTCGTGGCTCATGGTGTAAGGCTCTGCTGACCATCATTCGCGTCAGCAGACCAAATGGCGAATGTGTGGCGTTCTTATTACAGCAAAGATATGCAGTAAGCCGCCAGACATCTGATCCAGCTAATTATACAGAAGCTTTAATGCATGGGTCCTTGCCGCTTAGCCGGTCAGGACTTTTGACATAGTCATCTGTATTAAAAATAGCCAGACATAATATAAACCGAGTATAGGAATAGTAAAAGGGCGTATATTAAAGCTGCAAGAGGAGTAATTTTAGGTTAGCGTAGTGCATATAAGAGAAAAAGCGTGGATGCAGGTCCGAGATAGTATTTTCGACTTATAAAAGTATATTAGGTTAGTATTATGGTAATAGCGGATAATCTCTTACTATCCTCTTTCTATACTAGTTAGAGAGGAGGGTATATAATAAGCTTAGGCTTTACTTAGCTAAGGGATAGGGTTAACTCTAGATCTATTAGATAATGCCTATTTAAGGCTTAATATTTATTAGTTCTCTCTTCTATAGTTATTCTTTATAGGGCAACAAAGGAGGTTCTATGCTGGGTGCACGGGCCACCGCCCTGCAAATATAAAAGAATTGCCGTTAGGTCTTAAAATAGCTTCAGTTCGTAGAAATACAACTATAAGACTATATAATAAAACCTAACCCTACTGCTGTTTCTATATTCTTAGTACTTTAAATCTTAACTCTATTTAGGCGCCTATCTTTAGTACGTTATATAGATCGGACCTTTATAAGGGTTATAAAGGTCCTTATTACTATTAATAGTCTAGGCATTATTAGTGTTATTAATAGTATTAATATAATCTAGCTAATAGAGCTAGGGCTAGTAAGTGTTATTAGTACTATATAGATAAGAGAACTACTAGGGAAACTATTACTAATAAGGCTAGCCTAAGTTATAATTCAGTTATAGCTGCATAGTATAGGAGCATAGTTGACAGTTAACTATCTACTAAAGGCACTAGCTTATGCAACCTTGCTATATACTTGCGCCTTAACATCTTCACTAAGTCTTCAACTGCATCTAACATGGTTGGTGACACAAATCCTGATCTGGGAGTCGGTAAGTGTATTGTAACCCTGCTTCTGACCACCAACTTCCAAATTTGCTCTATAGCCAATAGCAAATATCGGCACTATGGCAATAGTTGCCTACTAGTCCTGTGTGCTTGTTCAGCAACCTTCTATTGCAACCTATAAGCCCCAAGTTGGAGGCACCCACTTGCTAGGTAAGTCTCTGTCATCGTCGAATGACGCTGAGTTTCATCTCAAGCTAGAAAGCTTTAAGTGGTAAGCATTTGCATGTGATAATTGAGGCTCTGCTAGCTGACAGGTACTGGGACCTGGGTGTTATTAATACGCCCTGATGTGCAACTGTTATCATTCGTGAATCCAATACGAAAATCCTGCGCCAATCATCCTGGACGAAATGTCTCAAGAACACCCTGCTGCCGGTGCATTGGCGTCCGCAATCCAAGACACCTTCAGCAAGTCCACATTTCCAAGGGGACGACATGTTATGTTCTATTCACCTCAAGGATCTCTCAACCGTATAATCGATCAGACACGCATAACGGCAGCGTTGACAACTCTAGGGCCTACGCCTGACAAGGAACTCGTCGATTACATATTCAGCTATGCTAAGAAGCTCTTCGCTACTAGTATCTTATCCAATTTCACTGGTCCGAAACTGTACTCGACAATGATGTTTTTCAAGAATAATCAAATCTGTGACCGGAATCTCCCCATCGATTTAAACTTCAAATGCCCTCATTGGGAAAAATTTGATCCGCAAAATTTCTCTAATAATCAGTGGATGTTCCTGGCCCCTCAATTTCCGGAGAAGGGCCCCTTTGACAGGATGCAGCTCCATAATTTTGCCATCTTCCCATTTGAACTGGATTCTTCAAAACGGCCTCAAGGAGCATTTGGTACCGTCTGGAAGGTTAAGGTTCATCCATCACACTTAGGCTACAGAAGCCATCCCCAACAGGTGAGAGTTCATATTACCATTACATCCCTTTAGATTCAGATAGTAGAGGCATTGGATCTTATACCCTATGTCTTCTTGGCTTGTTTGTCTCTCAGAATGCCTCTAATGTTTTCTACTCCAGACGATTAGCATGGTTGCTGTTAAGGAGCTTCTTCAGGAGGTCGACAGCAGTGACAAGGGGTCCTCTGCTTACAAGGCCTGGAAAAGAGAGACCAATGCTCTTGAGGCTATTGGACGGCGTGCACACCCACATATCGTCGAAGTCCTGGCTATCTTCAACCAGTTCAATAGGGAATATTTCATGTTCCCTTGGGCCGACGGTGGAAACCTTCTGGACCTCTTCAGAGGGTTCAAGAATCTGAAGGACAAGCTTAATCCTATTTTCATCAGTAAAATTATGGAGCAACTAATAGGGCTGGCAAGCGCAGTTGAGACTATACACGGGCACCAGTACCGGCACGGCGACTTAAAGCCAGAGAACATCTTAGTTTTCAACAACAACAACAACAACAACAACAACAACAACAACAACAACAACAACAACAACAACAACAACAACAACAATGAAGTTGGTACATGGAAGCTTGCAGATCTGGGCCTTGCGAAATTCCATGATGAAGCCACCGGGAACAGGAAAGGGCCCACATCCATGCAGGGGCATGGCACGATATCATACGAGCCTCCAGAGACTATTACTTCTTCTGATTCTCCAAGATCCCGACTCTACGATATCTGGTCCATGGGCTGCATTATATTGCAACTGGTCGTGTATCTGCTTTACGGCGAGAAAACCATCAACGAGCTCCACCAGCTCACCCAAAGTCCAACTTCAAGATATCACAGCACGTACTGGGAGGCATCCTGGACACCGACAGATAATCAATGGAAGTATCCAGCAGTGCATCGCCAAGTTGTAGACCGCATAAGTAAGATAGAGAGAGAATTCGGTAAGGACCCGAGTGCGATTGAGTCATACATCTTGGTTGGCCTTGCACGTCTCGTCAGGGACCGGCTTTTGGTGGTCCAACTTCCTCATGACTGGACAATACCATCGCCCATAGGATGTCGAGCCAGGGCCAAGGACCTGCGCTCCGAGTTGCAGGACCTCCAGAAACCGCTCATGCAGAAACTCCGGACGATGGACAACAGTCTTCAACCGACCGCGGGCCCATCCAGTCACGCAATCAGTTCACTTCAAATTCCAGGGCAGAAATCATCCAATCATCCGTCAGGATCTAAGGTAAGTCTTGATTTCAAGAAGGTTTTCTAAGCACCGGGTATCGGCCCACCTCTACCCTCATCGTCCATCCTGTGCGAAAGACTTAAGTAGGTAGTTCCAGCACCAGGGATAGAGTCAAGACAGCATTGACACAGAATATCATAGGGTGTGAGTACATGATTGACCAGTATCTTATTGTGAGAACTAAATGTTGGAAGCTGACAGCGAAATAGTATGTAAGCCACTTCTTCGAAGATTCTACACCGGTCCGAAATAAATGTAGATCGCTAACATATATTTCCCCTATTCTCATCTTGCAGCATGTAAGTATGCCCTCTCACATGGTCTGAGACTGGTGGCTAACACTTTCTGGTCAGCATGTAAGTACACCTGAACAACTCTGTTGTTGTTGCCAGGAGAGACCGTCAAGCATGTTTGGCAAACCAGGGAATTCCTGTATCAGGCACGCTTCTTCGCTTTAGATTGGCTAACCTGAGTGCAGCCAGTAAGCCTACCTAAATAACGATCCTGCCTAACTCTTTTGCCACCATATGAATGCCAGCACATTCTAATGAAAGTTCCTAGGTCAAGGACGAGTGGGAGTTCCCAGAAAACAGCGCCTTCGCCAATATTGTGCTTGGCGAGAGTGAAATCGTCCGAATGATTACGAACAGCTCTCTGACAAAGGCAAGAGTCTGTGAGAAATGCAGCCAAATGGACTTCTGTACTCCGTTCTTTCAAATAAGAGACAGACTAGTTGATCTGGGAAACCAGGCAGGGTCCTGTGATATTTGCAAGCTGCGATGGGATGCATGCAAACAGTTCTACATTGATTGCGACGACTTATCGGTTACGTTTGATTTGGTTAGCTCTCACTTGAGACTCGATCAGAAATACCCCCCGGTCTTGACTGTTCTATGTCGTCCAGGTACGTTAGTTTCTTACCAAGCGTCGGATGTTTTAACCCTGGGACTTTGAGGTACTTGCTCTTTTCGTTGCTAATCAGAATGAACAAGGGAAGAGTCCAAGGCCGGCGCTCACACTGCAAAGAATCGGCTGCAAATTGGTCTTCCTCAACTTCCGAGAGCAGGTTCCAGTGCTCATTTCAAAATACTCAGGCATTGGTTGCAAGATTGCGACGAAACACACCCCAACTGCATCCCTACCAGCAAATCCACATCCGCCTTGCCAACAAGGCTCATTGATGTCGGGACCCAAGACTCTTCAACTGTCAGGCTATACGAAACTTGCCACCAAGACAAGATGTTCTATATCGCCCTGTCTCATCGTTGGGGGAACCAGCCACACTTCCGTACTCTCCCTGAAAACCTCAGCCGATATAAGAACGGTATCGACTTGGAGGAGCTTCCCGCTACGTTTCTGGATGCTGTTCAAATCACGAGGGAATTAGGCCTTCGATATCTATGGATTGACTCGATTTGTATTATCCAGGGTCCCAAAGGGGACTTCAACGAAGAGGCAAAACGTATGGAAGACGTGTTCAGCCAAGCGTACTGCGTCCTAGCTGCCAGTTCCGCCAGTGGACAAGCCGATGGAATTCTCAATCCCCGTGAGGAAAGACGATATGTCACCTTCCCCCAGAGGGACAATGAGGGAAGCCCCGTCTACATTTGTGAATTCATGGACAATTTCCAGCGAGATGTTCTGGATAGTCGACTCAGCCAAAGGGGCTGGGTACTTCAAGAGAGGGCGTTGGCCCGACGTACTATTTACTTCACTGACACACAAACCTACTGGGAGTGCGGCGACGGCGTCCGATGCGAGACTATGACCAAAATGCGGAAGTGAGAATTCCCTCAATCCTTATGAACATGTTCCCAGCAAAAGCCCAGCACATCCTCACCCAAGTATCCATCAAGGCTAACAAGACTGGTGCCCAAGCAAACTCGTATCATTCCTCGGCGATCCCGCCTTCCCGAAAGTCGCCAAGCAGTTCTCACGCGGTGGCAAGATCATTTTATACCAAGACCTCTACACCCGTTACTCACGCCTCGATTTCTCGCGCGACGAGGACCGGCCAGTCGCTATCGCTGGGCTCGAGAAGCGCCTCATCCACAGCCTCAACATCAGAGGCGGCTTCGGTGTTCTTGACGACGAAGGGCACGGACTGTTGCGCAGAAGCCTCATGTGGCGCCGAGCAGAAGACGTGCCCAGGCTGGAGAAGATCAGCTTTGCTGGCGTTGGTGGACTGGCCTCGTCGGTGCCTGCGCCTCCCACGTGGTCTTGGATGGCTTACAAGGGGGCAATTGAGTATGTGGACCTGCCATTTGATCAGATCGAGTGGGAGGGGCAGGATCTCATCTCGCCTTGGTCGGGCAGTGCGGTGAAAACTTGGAGTTACAGCCGCGATACTTCGGTTGGTTCTCTGGGGCTGAGGGTGTTCGCTCGTCGGTTCGATGCTGAGAGGGCTGTGGTAATGGTGCAGGACGCGAGTGTCGTGCTCGATACCCCAGGTGCGGCGGATGAGCGGGCGTTGGAGTGTGTCGTCCTCGGGCGGTTGAGGAATCCCGGGCAGGAGTCCCGAGACAATCGGGTTCATTTTGTGTTGCTGGTGACTTTCAAGACGTTACAGGGCCAGCCGCATGGAGTGCGGGTCTATAACAGAGCCGGTGTCGGATTTATGCCAGGAAGCCTCATTCGCTGGGATGAGGAGGGCAACTGGGGAGAAATTCGGTGAATCAATGTTCGACTCGAGACAGGTAACGGGGCTTCACGACAAGCATTGGGAGTGGAACGCATCTTTCACTGAACTAGAAATCAAGGTATCTGGAATCCATGCTCACTCAATATCCGGGTGACGCCGATTTGCTTCTTTAATAGCGGTCTACTCCTCGTTCATTTATGGGATCCTCTGCGCGACCCTCTCATTCTCTCCACTCCTTGAGTTTCGGGAGGAACCTGTTTGGAACACCGTAGAAGGGACTGTTACCTTCCTGGCTATAGCCATCGATGATCTTGTAGGCACTATTGTACAGCTAGCCCAGCAGAGGTACTGTAATCGGTGGAGGTGTTTGGAGAACAGCAATCGTAAGGTAGTGTGGTCAGTGCTCTTCATCGGAGGGGGGGGGGGATTCTTATTTGGCTGGATAAGCGGCAGCGAGTGAGCTTAGGTCCCCCCCTCCCCCGGATTTGCAGCCGGAAAGACGGGTTTTGACTTCTTCACCGTTTTCCTGACCACTGACGACTACCTTGTCGTCATATATCAAAGATACCTGGACGTCGTCAGCGCCGTTGCACCGTATACAATCATGAGGTCCATTTTGGCAGGTTCTATGCGTGTTATAATCAGTGTGGTGATTTGTGAAACTGGGGAGCTCGTCTCCTAGGGTGCCTTACCTCGTTAGACTTAGCGATTTGGAATAGCGACGTCTGCCTGCCCCCCCCCCCTGGGTCGGATCAAAATTCAACATTACGAGCTAGCATGGCACGACCGCCCGGATAGCGTATTCATATCACTCCGGATATTTTTTTTTTTTTTTATAATTTTAAGTCTCATAGGCATGTCATGACGGACGCTTTCATATCATTCCTTAGTGTTGACATGCTGTTAGTTTGTGGATAAGCTGGCAAAAGGCTGGCAAAACATAGCATCAATGGCTGTGAAACCCACCCTGTTCTTAGTAGGAGTGATCTATGCCGTAACTGCTAGCACGATAACTGTCTTTGTGCCTTTTGTCCAATCTGAATCCGGAACTTGATGGTGGATGGATCTGCTGCAGGCACAAAGGGCCACCGGTGGCACTTGTAGGCTTTGTGAGTGTCAGACTACAACTACACCAGCATCTTTTCCCCGTAGATTCGGTGGAAATGTTTGCCAATGTTTGCCCCATTCCAAAACAATATGGATAAATACTACGCCGCCGACTATGCCGCCGACTATGCCACCGACTATGCCGACTCCTGTGTGAGCCGTACCTGGGGCGCTGCGATGCAGGACCTTTTCGCCGTTGCCTTTCCGCTTATGATTATCGTTTTTTTATTTGAAAAAACTGGGTATTTCACCGATCGAGGCCCCTTTTATCTGTTTCTCGTTTATGTAGTCTTCTCTCAACTCCTCACGGATCTCTGTTTCAGGCGTATTACAGCCTACGCATTGCCTGCATTTTTATTGTATGTCGGCCTCAACGTAAGTCCAAGGAGGATTCTATAACCCCAAACTGGAGCCGTTCGCCCTCTTGTTGTGACTCCAGGGTGTCGGACTTGGGGGTTACTATTTCAGCTCACTATACGTCCTAGGCATATATGTCTTTCAAAGATAGATATCGTGAGCGGCCGAGAATCGTGAGACCGAACTATAGAGAATCAGCCAATATCTACACTGCCAACAATGCAGCTGAATTGGATGCCATTCTCGCGACGAATGTCTCTGGCATCGTCCAATTTCACGCCGACTGGAGCCAGCCTTGTCAAGACATTGCCCCGCTTTTTTCCCGGTTGGCAGACGAATACTCATGCCCTGGCTACTTTGCCTTCATTCTGGTAGATGTAGACAGAGGAACGGACCTGCAAGCTCGGTATAAAGTAACGGAGATACCCACCTTCATAATTTTTGAGGACGGCAAGCCTGGTCGAGTCGATATCGAAATTTCCGATCCAGATGCGAGGGTGAAGCGTGTGGACGGGAAGGGGATAGAGAGAATCTTTGGCAACCTCGAGCTTGTCACTTTGCTGGATACAGTCAAGACTTTGAGCGATATAGCCTGGCGAGATGCCAATGCAGCCGCTGACGCTGCGGCCCAGGCTTCCGCTGCTCGGTCGTACTACACCTACCTCCTTAACAATGGTCGCGCTCCAATTCAGAACGGGCAGAACGTACCAGCCGGCACCTATCATTCCGGACGAGAAAGGTGAAGCGCCTCACCGTCATCCTCAGCCTCAGGGGACTCAAAAAAACAATTGGATTCCTGGCCTTCCAGGTGCATATGTCTCATCAAACCCAGCTTGAACACGTTAGTTCAGGTCGTCTACAGTTGTCGCCAGGAAGGCTGCTCCCAGGAGAGTCGGTTCCACGAATACCACCAGAGACTCGGCATATTATTTTCAGATAGCAAATGCGCCCGGCGCTAAACTTGAGTCGTCGGGCTTTTGCTGAGGCGTTGACCGGGAACTGTGTGTGTAGCAGTAGGCCATTTTGGGAGTGTTTGGGGGGGGGTAGACCGGATGGAACGTAAGGAATTATAGGCTGTCCGAGGTTAAAGTCACAGGAATGGTCATATCAGATTCACTGGAATAGATTGTGTTGCTTTTACCATCCGCAATAGAAAGTCACTGCAGCCGGTTAAGCATACAAATTAGTTTCGAGGTCGTCTCCGTTTCAGCAGTGCACCGGCTAATTTATAGTATGGTACGCCATCGGATCAACCAAAACGCACGGAACAAGCTCAGGGGTGCTCTCAAAACAGAATCCGTTCCACCCCAGTACCTACAACTTCAACACAGAACCAAAATCGAAAGGACAAGTGTTCCAATCCTTCGCATCACAGTATCCCATTTGATGTAGGAATTAAAGAATCCAATCTTGATTCCACGACACTTCACAACGTCGTCGGCGATCCTCATCCCCGGCGTATGATGGACACGTATCAACTGAACTTGGCCGGCCTGCTTGGATTGTGCGCCGTGCTCTTCATCGCGCAGCGGAAGTCGGGTCACGAGGAGCCCGATGAGAAGCCAACGGGCTCCCGGAAGAAGCTCAAGATAAAGGAGCTGGACACCACAGAAGCATCACAATGGCCCTTCCTCACGGTCTTTGCCCTGGTGATGGGCTCTGACTGGCTACAGGCAAGACAGACACTCATCCACCCCTACCCCCTCGGGGGCAACGACAGACAACATCACCTAACATCTCACAGGGTCCATTCCTCTACTCCCTCTACCGTGAAGAGCACGGCGTCTCCTCTAGCCTGGTGTCCACCCTCTTCACTACAGGCTTCCTCTCAGGCGCCATCTCCGCCTACGTCACAGGCACGCTGGCTGACAAGCACGGGCGCAAGGCCGCGTGCCTGTTCTTCTGCGTCGCCTACACGCTCTCGTGCCTGCTCACCATGGTGCCCATCGTGCCGCTGCTGTTCCTCGGCCGCGTGCTCGGCGGTGTCAGCACGAGCCTGCTGTTCAGCGTCTTCGAGAGCTGGATGGTCACGGACTTCCACGCCCGCGAGCTGGGCGACAAGGGCGGTGACCTGTCGCGGATGTTCGGCGTCATGAGCACCCTGAACAGCGTCGTTGCCATCGTGAGCGGTGTGTTCAGCGAGTGGATCGTCCGTGTGTCTGGGACGCGGAAGGCGCCTTTCGCAGCGGCTGCGGCGCTGCTGGGCGTTGCGTTCTGGGTCATCTCGACGCGGTGGGAGGAGAACTACGGGGATGCCGCCGGGAAGAAGAGCGGTGACCAGCAGACCAGCAAGCCGAAGCTGTGGGATATGCTGAAGGACCCCAGAATTGTCTGCCTCGGACTCGCTTCGACCATGTTTGAGGGCTCGATGTACCTCTTCGTCTTCTTCTGGGGTCCAGCTCTCACATCGGCTCGAAAGTACGAAGCCGCCTCCGGAGCGGCAGGGACGAGCACAGGCGGCCTACCCTATGGCATCATCTTCGCCAGCTTCATGGCCTCGGTGCTTGCCGCATCTCTGATCTTCAACATCGCCATGGACAAGAAGCTGCTCAAGTACACGCACTTGCTCGCCGGCATTCTCGGCGTCGCGGACCTGGTTTTCTACCTCCTCGAGCAGCCGCGGAGCGAGCGGCTCAGCTTCTGGCTGTTCTGCCTTTTCGAGGCATGCGTGGGCATGTACTGGCCATGCATGGGCTACCTCAAGGGCCAGCTGATCGAGGACGGCCTGCGCGCGCAGCTGTACAGCATCTTGAGGGTGCCGCTGAACGTGTTCGTCGTCGTATCCCTGTATTTCACGGGCGACGGAGATGCGTACGCCAAGGTGTTTGCGGTGTGCTCACGATTACTGCTAGCGGCTATTGGTGCACTGTATGCAATGATTATGAACGAGGAGGCGTTGCCCTGACCTGAGGGTCAGTCGATATTCAGGCTAGCCGGTCGGGGCCGATCGGATGACCCTGGGGTTTTCGGGCCCGAACATCGTGGCGTTGTGGGTGTCTTTGGTGTCTTTGGTGCCGATGCCTAGCGTCAACATGGCTGAAATCGATGACTTCCTAACGTCCCTCGAATCGGACTACGATGGTGGAGATTTCATGGGAATTGCATCATTTGAAGAGACTAGTAAAGATCTTATATTGAAGGCTGTGATGCGACAAGGTCGAGCACCCAAGCTGTAGACCAACGTGAGGGATGGGGTACGTTTATATATACAATTCTATGTACTAGCATCCATAGGCCTATCGGCCCTCTTGCTCAGGCATAATAGCCGTTTCTGGTAGCGAGCTACAACAAAGAGCTGGTGTAATAGTCTGTCCGTGATCAGGCAAAATGCTAGCTTATAATATTTAGCTACAACAACAAAGGCCGGTGCAATAGACTGCCCGCCAGCGAAATCCTACAGTCCAGCGGCTCTTCAATTTGCCACACACCTGGCAACGCCTCATTTTGAAAGAGCCTTGAAGTTCAGCCCAGCCTCATACTTCGATCTTGTCTCTTTACTCAAAATACGGCTGTATCTATATACGTCTAAGAGAAATAGACACCATGGCTCCCCTGAACATCCTCATCGTCGGCTGCAGCATTGCCGGCCCAGCCCTCGCAACCTGCCTCCTCCTCACCGACCTACCTGCCCCTGAAAACCCACACATTACCATCCTGGAACGCTCCCCCTCCCTGCGGGTAGAAGGCCAGAACATCGACATCCGCGGCGCAGGCGTGACCGTCGTCCGCCGCCTAGGCATCGAGAAGCGCATCCGCGCCAGCACAACAGGCGAGGAGGGCGTGCGCTTCGTGGACGTGCACGACCGCGTCTGGGCCAAGTTCCCCGCCGACAAGTCCGGCAAGACGTCGACGCCCACGGCGGATATCGAGATTCTGAGGGGCACGCTGGCGGAGATCACTGGTGGAGAGAACGCACCGTGTCAGCAACGAGGTGCAGAGCAGGGGCGGGAAGGGGGTAGAGTTTGTGTTTAGGGAGTCTCTGGATCGGATTGATTGAGTTGCAGGGTGGAAGAGGAGACCAGGTTTCTGTGCGTTTCGCGAGGAGCAGCGAGATGCGCAGCTATGATCTGCTCGTTGGCGCGGAGGGGCTGCAAAGCTCGACGAGGAGCATGGTCTGGGGCCCCGAGGGGGAGGACGACCGCGTGAGGAAGCTGGCGGGAGGCGTGTATGGTGCGTTTTTCAGCATGCCGTCTGGAAAGAACGACATGATGTTCCGGTCAGACCGGGTCAAGAGCGGGATCGAGTGACGGTGTTTATGACCGTGATCAATGAGAGCAATCCGCGGCTCTCTGCCGTGGCGGTCAAGACGAGAGGATGTCCATGGGCAGAAGGAGCTGATGAGGGAGTATTTCCAGGATGCGGGCTGGGACTGTGACAGGATCATGAACGAGATGATGGCTACTAAGGACTTCTACTATGATATGATTGCGCAGATGAAGATGAACAAGTGGAGCAAAGGGCGAGTGGTACTTCTGGGAGATGCTGGGTGAGTCTTTCTGGTACTCCTCCTCTCTTCGCTGCCATAAGATTGACCGTGAAGCAGATACTGCGCCTCTCCTTTCTCCGGCATGGGCACCATCACCCTGGGCATGACCGGCGCCTGGAATCTGGCCGGCGCCATCCTCCGACACCCTGATGATTATGCGGCGGCCTTCGCGGAGTACGAAGAGAAGATGCAACCTATTATCGATCGCGCATATAAACTCACTCTGTTCATCCCTCGGGGCATGCACCCCGAGACAGCTTGGGGCGTGTGGATTCTCAACGCCATTATGTACTTTTTTCTATTTTTTGAGACTGTTCCCTCTTATGATGGAGATGGGCGCGGGACCACCGGCGCATTTTGTCCCGGTGGAAGAGTATAGATTCAAGCGGTTGGCGGAGATGGACTAGATGTTGCATTGGCAACGGACTTTGTGCGTCAGGTCTGCCTGTTCGGTTTTCGAATAGACTTGTTGCGATCTCTCCTCTCGTCTTGATGTCTATCGACTCGACCAATGCTATCATGACATTGCTAATTCGTGAAATTGACTCAACTATCAGATTGTGTGCCCCCGCTTTGGAAGTTGTCTTGGACCAACAATACCTATTGTTAGTCGAGTACCATCCATCTAGGGCCTCCATGGTTGACCTTTGCTTCTCAAGCCTATAATCCACCCTGACAAGAACAGCCTTAGACGACCCATGTTTGATGTATAAGTCGACCAAGTCGGCCTCTGGAGGTTTCGAAGACTGATCCCTACCTAAGTCAAACCTGACTCCGGACCACGAGCGTGAGAGACTGGGCTAGCCAACACACTCCAGGTCCTGTTCACGCCCAGACAAGATTCACAGTAAAAATGCTGAAATTCTGAATGGATAGATTGTTAGAAGATGCGCGCATCCCTGTTTCAAACTTGCTTCCAACTGGTCGACCATTCTCCGGAATCCACCCAACTACAAGCCTTCCTTACATACTTGTGTTTTCGGACCGTCGATTGTCTTTCCGGGAGAGAGAACAAAGGTGACCACTTGAAGACAAACGTAGGCATGGTGCTTGCTGGCACGGTTCTCAGCAGGACCGCGAACTGCCTTACCCGGATTGAGATGCTGGCTGCTGCTTGGTCTCCAGGCTTGTTCGTCTGGCTTACAAGGGCAGTTGGGCGATGCTGATACAGGCGACGGACGGAGTGGGGGTAGGATGCAGAGGATGGACCTTATGCAGGGAGTTCCCCCTGTATATATATACTCGAGTAATTATCTGCTTGTGGGACTATTTCCGACATGATCGCTTTAGGCTGTGACAACCCATCAGGGTCAGAGTGGCAGGCTTGTGTTGTGTGTGGGCTCCTTCAACACGACGTTGCGTGCAACGTGATACGGTGGTTGGAGAGCGACGGCCTGTTCTCTTGACTAGTGTTACTGTGATGTAACAGTTCCTCAGTGCCTCAATGGATGGTGGTCATATTCTGGTCTGAGGTACCAAAGTATAGCGGTGTTCCAGCTGCAACAAAGATTGTCTAGGACCACACCCTGGCACATGGGCGTCCTCTTATCCAGAGAAGTACCATAGTAAGTGCTCGACGATATCAGATGAGTTTCCCGCACGGTTTCCACGGGAGCGACCCAAAACGAACAAGATTTCCATGGCCGTCTCAATAGCTACACCTGTGACCGCCTGTGAGCAACATTGCTGCACGGCATTACGTCCAAACTTTTCGCACATGGTGACAGAACCAAGCTTGCCAAGTCCTGTCTACCTAGGTCGGTGTGCCGGGCATGTAGGTTCTCGGCCTAGTGTATGCGATCGTCCAGGTTGTGGTTCGAGACAAGACTCGGCCGTGGCCGCCGAACGGGGCACGCCGTCCGGGTGTTGTGGGTTGTAATGTCGAGCGCAGCATCTCGAGGAAGAGGGGCACCTCTGCAATGACCCGGGTGGTTTGGAGGACCAGACGCATGGTGAGCAAGTCGCTCCAGGGATGGGCGTGAAGGGGAAGAGGAAGGGAGAGGATTGAAGATCAAGTACAACATGTCGGAAGCTGCCGAAGAAGATACCCGGGATGGGCTGGGCAAATCAACCGAGTGTCTCGAAACCACAGATGCTTGGCGAGGGCTCACGTCTTTGCATGCGCTAGGCCGGAAGGAGGCTGGTCTTTCCAATAGGACGACGGCCCGCGCCGTAGGGACGGTCTGGGAGTCTGAGGCGGGCAACGGGCTAGTCTGTGTCACTCATCGACTATCAGAGAGGAGAGGGAAATTGGCTTGTTGGAGATGTTGTGGCTTTTGGCCTTGTGGCCTTGTGGCTTGTGGCCTGGTGGCCTGGTGGCCTTGTGGCCTTGTGCAGTCCTGCCTGCCGTTGTCGGATGTCGGGCGCTCGGGACCGGGAGCGAGTGAACGGTCGGTCGAGACCTCACAAGGCTGAGGGGCAAGGAGGTACGTACCCCGGCATGTATGTACCTTGCTGTTCCCTGCCCGAGCCTGTCAGAGTGGCGTGATTTGGTAGGAAAGTGGTCTGAATCAGATGCTCTACACTGGACATTGGTGACATGTCGAGCATGAGCACGTTCTTGCCTCTCGACTCTCGTTCTCCTCCACCCCCATGGACCACCCATGGGCCGGACATGAGTTTTTCCCTGGGTCCTGACCGCGTCTGGGCAGCAAGCTTTCACTCCCCTCCCTCGCGCATGTCAGACTTGTCAGACTGTGCGACAGCCGATCCTCGCTGATATTCCACGATTGCCAGCTCCGTCCCGGTCAGCAGCAGCAGCAGCAGTGCCAGCAGCAGCACCAGCACGAGCACCAGCACCAGCACATCACCGGCACCAGCAGCGCAGCAGCAATAGCAGCAGCAGCAACCAATAGCAGCAGCAGCACCCAATAGCAGCACCGAGAGCAGCACCCAACAACAGCCCCCAATAACAGCACCAATAACACCAATAGCAACAGCACGGGCTCTGCACCATCATCAGCCCATTTCCATACCCACCGCGTCCCAGACGGCGTCTCCTGGACATTGTCACCATCCTGAACCACCCCGTCCTCGCCCAATCAGCTCCGTCCCACCAAAGACGCATGTCCTCTCTGGTCTCTTCTTGCCGCGTCTTGCCTGGGCTTGACTTGACTCGACTTGACCTGCAGGCGCCCAACAACAAAACAGTCCACCATCGCAGTCGACTTTGCACTCGAGTCCCGCACAGCCACCACAGTGGTAGTCTAGGCCGAATCTCGCATCTCGCTCGCATCTCGCTCGCATCTCGCATCTCGAAGCGAATCGCCGATGGCTTGACGCTCTCTGCGCTTCCTGTCTTGTTTTTTGTTGTGCACAAGTCGAGTCAACCCGGTCCGGATTTATGCGGGCTGGCTTTGCCAACCGTTGGCCCCTATTGCCCTACCCAATTGTCGGTACCGAACCCCGTGCTTGGTGAGACCTTGACGCCCTGGTGAACTGTCTCTCCTGCCAGTCAGCTTGTCTTTCGGGCCCTCACAACCACTCACAAGCCCTCTCACATCCGACTTGGCTCTTCACTGCGTCACCCATCTCCACGACTTCATCCCCTCGACTACGTCTACTGTCCTGTCGACAACCTACCGGGCCCTCGTCTTCACATCGTCTTCACATCGTCTTCACCTCGTCTTCAGACCTCCGACCATCTGCTACCCCAGAATCCTCGAAGCAGCCAATCCAGTCCACATTGAGCCCTCCTCGGTTATGCGATAAGACTCATCAGAAATCGTCCCACGGACACAGCAGTGA